>BCNH02000009.1:17128089-17161917 GCA_001662345.2 Metrosideros polymorpha var. glaberrima
TTATTGGCAAAATGTATTGTGAAGAAGGCCGTGCCGCAAAATTGACCACACAACTTTTGAGGTTGTATGACGTCAATTGATATTATGTGAAATTGTCAATTTTCATGAAGATTGACGAAATCCATTATGATCACGAAATTAAAAAAACTCAGTGTTAAATGATAACAAAATAAAGACAAAGGAAAAACGGAGGCAAAGCGGAAGAGAGGAAGTGGACATAGACAAATAGAGGTGCTGGTGATGGTAGCTGCAAGCGCCGTGCATATGGACGACGGCGAAATGGAGGTGGGGCTCTAGGTTCAAATGGAGGGAAGGCAAGGTTGTTGGGCGGCGATGGATGTTGCGACGAGGAAGGAGAGGCGGCGACGGCAGAGTTGATGCTGCTGTGGGGGGTTTCAACAGACGACTCTCATCGAAGTCAACGCCTTCATCTCACAGTCAGCTCTTGTCCTCGCGATTGAAGCTTGCGGTCACTCCCTCTCCCTCTCCATCGTCCAATCTCCTTTTCTGATAAAGACTCCATTCTAGAACTTCACGAATTGCCTTCGTTCCCGCTAGGGTTTAGTCGAAGAGAAACTTTTCTTTGATCGGAGCAATAATTTGGGAAAATGTATGTAGGAATACATAACATGGAGGAGACAATAGTGCGTGGGAGATACGTGGCTATACAGCAGGGCCATTTTTTGGCCATTAATTTTGTCAATTTGATGTTCCGATTCTCAAAATCTCACGCTTGAAATGTGTGGTCAAGAGGGATTCGTCACTTTGTGAAAATTGATGGTACCATTTTCCAAGCATTTCTCTTAACAATTTCACTATTTCCAAATAAATCATAGATAGCCGTGTCTTTTTTTGGTCAATAGCAACAGCAGGACACCTTGAGTGAACAATGATCTATTTCCTAACATGATAATATAAAAACAAAGCTAATAAGTTCACGCAACTACATACACTTTGTCGGTCTTTTTTTCTTAGCTTGTCGAGTGAACAACGATCTAGTGAAAACACATAGGTTAATTTATTGTCAAGGAGCATTCCTTATATGCGTGGATTAAGCGCACGGAACAGATTCGATTTCCACGATATCAAGTGTAAATAATTTCATGTTCAGCCCGCCAGCCCAAACTGTAATTAGCGATGTCCATAGGAATTCCTAAGCTAGGAGTTGGCGGTATGACCGGCAGGAGGAGGAGGAGGAAAGCTAAAATAGCTGTCACCTTTCCGCTTTTCAGAGCGGGCAAGTGGGTCACGTGCGATGATCATCCGCAGGCGCTCGTGCGATGTTCCTTCATCTCTGCTTTTCGTGGGCGGGGGTGGGGTTCCACGTGCGTTAGATTCTTCACTAGCAACAGCAGGACACCTCGAGCTTGATCCACGATCTGCATCGCCTCTCTTCAGAAAGAACGATCCGATTCTAGTCGATGGGCGGTTGTGAGCATGGTGCGGCTTCATAACCTCCGGTCAATTCGTTCCATCTGCGTCCATATGCGAAAAACGAACGTGTATGTTACACGTGATTAGGGATTTGGCGGATTAGAGTTTGGTAACTTTTGGGGCCAAAACGCATGCTACTTTGGTAGCATACGAGCGGGGCGGTGATTGGTTCGGTTGGATAAAATATATTTTTCTTTGGTCCACTGCAGTAGACGGCATTTGGTCCCGATATTGGCAAATGTTACTACGCCTTTTTCGATCTTGCAATCAATAAGATGCTTTTAGTCCTGGATGTCCAGTCAAATGCTGCGCCTCAGTGCGCCTGGGTTTGCGGGTCAATGTTACTGAAAAGGGCCGGATCTCACCCGTAGAATGGGCCTGCTTCACTAACAAATGGTCCAACCCGACAACCTCGCAATACGTTCCACTTCCAAAATAAGCAGCATTTCTTTTTCTTTTCGTTTTTTTTGTGTGTTTTTAGATAAAATTTACGGTCTTCTATGTTATTGATCTACTGGCGCAGCAATCGCATATTAAATTTTGAAGATTTGATCTCCTTTAAAGCGTAGAACTCAAATTTCTTCTTCTCTTTTGTATTTTGGGTAATGAAAATGATGGTTCCCTCCATAGGACGATCCACAATATTTTATGGGAAGCAATGTGACTCCCTGGCTCTTATTTTATTTTTAACAAGGTCATATGGAACGTTTGGTAACATTTATGTTCTTATGAACAGTTTCCATTCAGAAATAGTCATTTCTATTACTATTCTTTGGACGAGTTTCTGAGCATAAGAATATGTTTTGTAGTTGTATAATAGAAAAAGAACAAAACTACATATGGTACGGTCCTAAAAAATTATGTTCCAAAATTTATTTATTTTTTCTTCTGATTTAATGATTTTGACCGGTGGTGACTGACAACCAGTGACAATCGGCCACCGACTGTGTTGACCTGTGGTAGTGATCGGCAACTGGCGGCGATAATCAAGGATCGGAGGTAGCGGCGGCCATCGACGATCGACAACGGTGGCGGCAATCAGTGACCCATATAGGTCATTAGCGGGTCGTGGACTTATGTCTGTAAAGACAAGCATTAGGTTACATTGAATTTGTTTATTTAAAATAATCTTGTTTCTCTTTTTGTTTCCAGGAACAAAAGAACTACTTTTTATTTTATTTCTATTTCAAATCTATTCCCGGCTAATTTTCTATTCTAGATAATAGAAAAATTAACTGAAGTCACCAAATAAATTTTTATTCCTTTTCTGTTTCGTGGAACAAAAGAATAGAAAAACAGATAATCAGAAACGTTGCCAAACATATCCATAGCAATGGAAAGGAAACATGGGGAAGAACATGTGGCATGGTCCAAACTCAAAAGTCTCCTTTTGACCTTTCTCAAATGTCTATCCTGGATAAATTGCCAAGTCATCTATCCAAATAGATAAAGCCTACGGTTCCTTAAAACAATTAGATTAACAGGTAGATCCAATCTTCATCGCTACATTTGTTTGACGATAATTGATATAGATGGCTATTAGATTGAGATGAGTCTCCGCTGTCGGATTGATTAGACGAGGATTGATATCTACCACTGTTAGAGAAAAAGAAAATCAAGGGTAATTGTAGAGATAGGATTAATGTATAAATTTAGGTTAAATGTTTTTTGGGAAGCAACGTCACTCGCTCTCTCTTTTCTCTATTAAGAACACAAGAAGAATTCGTGCCATGGTTACAAAAAAGTCACTCTTTACCCTCCTTTCTCACTCTCAATTGTCTCTCTTTTGGGCCATGATCCACCGGATTCTCGTGGGGCGAAACAAGAATCACCAGCTTTGCTGTGTTGAGAAGATATGTCAGAATATCTCATCGACACATTCGCCATGTCTCGTCGACACATTTGAACTGGTGATATCTGTTTCGTTCTGCTGATGCCCCGTGTGTTTTTTACGAGAAGAGAACCTGCCAACACATTTGCTCTTGGTAATCTCTGCTCGGTTCCCGACTCTCCATGTTTTTCAAGTCTAAAACAAACCCGAGATGGTCTCGCCAGAATCGAGACCGAACCTTTTATTCCTTAGAGATAATCCTTTCATTGATTGTTTGCTGCTTGTGTTGCTTTAATTTCTCCATATGTTGCTGTTCTTCCCTGTTAATGATCTACTGGGGTGCAGCTGATAGATTTTGAAGAAAATGGAAGTCAAGCACTTTTTTTTCTTTTTTGCGTTTTTTTTTCTCTCTTGTCTTTTTTTGGGCAATGAAAATGATGGGTCCGTTAATAGGACTGGTATCAATTCATGTGGTGTCATCTGGCCTTTATCCTTGTAGTCACTGCAAGAGCTGAGATTGGCGATGTCCTACTCCCTCCACTGTCCTCCATGCTTTTCGTCTGCTCTGGGATCACCCTCAGCTCATGGTCTCTCTCTTCGTGACGTTCGCGCGATTTAGCAATCGACTGCAGATGCTTGCGAACTTCGCCATGTCAAACATGCTGTTCGTTTACGCCGTCTCGCGAGGGAGAAATCCCTACACTGAAATGACCAGTGTGAAAATTGTTCCGGTTGCTTTCACTTGATGTCTGTTTACCGCGCCTCTAGTTTTCAACCCGGTCCTGTCTTTGCTATTGTCAGGGTCGCCATTAGTTTCTTTCTTTCTTTATTTTTAACCCCGTACATATTAGGGATTTGTGCATGGGTATGTATGTTGAGAATTTTGTGGTTGCCGAATAAACAGTGTCAAATCAATGAATCCACCATGTTAGGATCAAGTTACATTCGAGCGGCTAGATATAGTATAATTGCTGCTGTTTGCTCTTTGTTTGTTAGGCGTTTGTTGGCCAAAGACGCTGGTTTCAAGAAATGGGTTGTTCAACTCTGCAACTAAAACTAAACCAAGAAGAGGAGTGACTGCTCGCGGAAGCAGTGGAATGAACCCAGAAATTGGTGAAAGGCTGTATCTTGGGATGGATTTTGGTACTTCAGGAGCCAGATTTGCTCTTATAGACAAGCAAGGCAATGTCCATGCTGAAGGAAAAAGGGAGTATCCTGAATACATGGTTCGGCTTCTGCTACTGTAACTCAGTTTCCATTCTGTTCTTTAGGGTTGCCAGGACATTCAACGGTAATGTGGAGTCATTGCACCCTCATATTTTGTTTATTGGTTCCATATCAATTATGTAATTCGTTATCCTATTCAGCCGATGCTCTTAAAAGACTGTCCATTGTCACTCGTGCTACACGAACGATTTAGCCGATGCACACTCTCCAAATTGTTTCCCCTCTAACTTGGAGAATGATGATCACAACAGGGAACTATTCAGCAGTTTATGGTGACTGAGCAATACGAGTATTGAGAATTCGAAGCTTGCTTGTACAAAATTTGTAATACCTGTGCCTGCAAAATGGTGTTGGTCTTGGGATATAACATGTACAATGAAGGAATACAGTGAAAAGTCGTTTGAACGTCGTCAGTTATACTTCTAATATCATCAAGCAAAAAACGGCATGAAGGGCCTCCTATTGCATATTTACCCAATTTATTGATGAGCATCTCCTTTTGCATGTCCAGTGATGTCAGCGATACTGCGTCTGAAAAGTGTTATAGATTATGCCCTGGTGAACTGCTAGTTTTTCCAAATCTGAAACCTTCCATGACCTAGTGTACTGAGAAGTTCGTTTGTTTTGTCTAGAAAGAGCGGAGACACAAGGGATTGGGTTTCCTTGTGGAAAGTTACTCTTTTCTCTCTCCTGGAAGACATTCCAGTTCATCTACGCTCACTCATTGCTTCTATGTCGGTCGATGGAACTTCTGCAACCACTATGATAATTGACAGGTCAATCTTGTATGACTCAACGAGAGAGACAATTTTTTCTAATGTTACCTTTAATGGAACTACTGAGCGAGGCTTCTTATATGCTGCTGCAGCAAGTCTGGAGATACACTTGGAAGACCTTTCCTTTATAATGAAAGCTGTCCTGATGCTTTACCAATAGTAAAGTCCATCGCTCCTGAAAACCATACAGTCTGCTCTGGTTCCTCTACTCTGTGCAAGCTTGTGTCATGGTGGAACTCCAGTGCTACCGATAAAGGATCTGTGGTGCTAATGCATCAGGCAGATTGGTTATTGTGGCTTCTGCATGGCAAGATGGGAGTTTCCGATTATAATAATGCATTGAAAGTACGATTTATTGGAGTTACATGTTTTTTTTTTGTTTTTGAATTATTTTGCTCGGCCAATGATTTTTTAGGGTAGATATAATTGGTTTCGCTTATGTTGTGTCACAGGTTGGTTATGATCCAGAACTTGAGTCCTATCCTTCTTGGCTGCAGTCTCAGCCATATTATAATGCTCTGCCTTCTGTAATAGCTCCAGGAAAACCAATTGGTCATTTGAAAGAGGACATTGCTCAAAAACACGGTATGCTTCCCTTCTCTTAGCTAGCCTGAAACTTTTATTTTGGTGCAAGTGTTCTTCCTACCTGTTGACCTATGAATTATTTTGATTTTAGTGTTGGGAATGTACTGGACACAAGTTCCGGTTGATTTTTTTTTTGGCTAAATCGAGCTCCTGCTGAACTGGTAGGCTTGGAGTTCGATATCAAGATTGATGTTCACCGATGGCATTTTCTGGCAGGTTTTTCAAATGACTGTGTAGTGTGTACAGGGACTACCGATAGTATAGCTGCGTTTCTTGCTGCAAGGGCAACACAACCTGGAAAAGCTGTGAGATTTCTGGGCATAAATTGATAGTTTCTAAGACATTCTGTTTGTCCCGTATGCAAAATTTTTAATTTCTAGATTCTCGAAGATTTTGTTCTTATACTTTGCGCTTAGGTAACTTCATTGGGTTCAACACTGGCTATTAAATTGCTGAGCACCCGGAGGATTGAGGATGCACGGTATGGTGTTTATAGCCACCGCCTTGACGATAAATGGCTCGTTGGAGGCGCTTCAAATACTGGTGGAGCTGTTCTGAGACAAATCTTTACTGATGACCAATTAGAGAAATTGAGCGAGCAGATAGATCCATCGGAAGCATCACCTTTAGATTATTACCCTCTTCAAACTGCTGGTGAAAGGTTTCCTGTTGCAAATCCTAATATGATGCCCAGGTATTGATGTTAAGATATCTGAAGCTTTTTGCCTTGGTTTAATTTCTTGATCGTGGATGCTATTATTATATCTCCTGGATAATTGGCCCACCAAAATTTGAAATCGAGGCAGCAATGAGTAAACCTGATAGCGAAGCTTCTTCCTTTATCTGATAAAGATTCGAGGATAGTAATTAAACACCTCGTATGGGATTTATGATCACAGTCATGGTTAATGCAGGTTACTTCCACGCCCAGAAAACGATGTTCAATACTTGCATGGCATTCTGGAATCTATTGCCCGTATCGAGGTACACATTTGGTAGCATATCCTGCCTTTCGAATTTTTGCACTGTCAAGAGTTGAAATGAGGTTATGTAGCGCAAGCTTGGACCCATGATGTCAATTTGCACATGTGCAGGGAAAGGCATATAGCTTGCTGAAGGATCTGGGGGCGACTCCAATGGAAGAAGTGTTCACAGCTGGAGGTGGCTCGAAAAATGAGAAATGGATAAAGATACGCGAGAGAGTGCTCGGCGTACCCGTGAGCCGGGCCATCCAGACAGAGGCTGCGTACGGAGCTGCCTTATTGGCTTTGAAGGGTATGGAGGGAAACATGTAGCCGAGTATCAAACTAGCAACGGCAGGACAGAACAGGGAACGGAAAAAAAAAAAAAAAACTCAAAATCACCTGTAAAGCTCACTTTCAGGAGTGAACTCAATTGTTGCGGTTAAGAAGTAGAGAATTTGCAAATATCATAGAGGCTTCAACTACAGTATTGAGTACTAAAAAGGCAGGGGGACACCAGGATGTTGGCTTTGTTTACTAGATTCTTGTCTTCTTTGGTGGGGGCCCGCAGTGTTTTGCAAGTGTGAAACGGATGAATGCATTCAGATTCAGAGGAGATGCAAAAGATATAAATGAAAGTCCCCTCACATCCGAGAAGTCAAACTTAACCTACCATTTCCCGTGATGAAGAAGTGAGGAAGAGAGGTCTAACGTTTAGGCGAGGCTCTACCACGACTTTCCACCAAAAAGAAAACGAGATCAAGGACCAACAGGGTTAAAGCTCTTACGGGAATAGAAGGCAAAAGATAAACGAAGGGAGGTCTTCGCAGAAACAAATAAGTGGGGGGGGAGCCAAAAAAAGGCAAAAGAGCGAAGGGGGGGTGTTGCGAGAATCGAACTCGCGACCTCTCGCACCCGAAGCGAGAATCATACCACTAGACCAAACACCCGTTGTTGAAAAATGTTGCAAAATAACTTTATTTATTTTATGAATGCATCCAAACTCCATCCCTCTGTACTTTGGAGTCGCCATCACATACCAGCCTCGTGATGCATTGTGTAACTGTGTTGCATATTCAACATCTGCAACGGCGGATTATAGAGCATGAATATTGGACCATACTTGTTCCCGACAACAGTTGGGGAACAAAAAGGAAGGAGAGAAAAAATAAAATAAAAGAAGAAAGAGAAAAGAAAAAGAAAAGAAAAGAATATAATAATAAAATATTATTAAAAATTGTCTATGTTAGCGTCAATCGTATCATGTTGGACATTTGGCATTCATGTCAGCGATTTTCGGTCAAAATTGATCAGATGGATTCAATTGGCAAAACGTGAAAATTTAAAACTCAATTGACAAACATAAATGTTTAGAAATGAATTGGTAAAAATGGAATAAGTTTAGAAATTTTAGGACAATTCCTCAATATAGCATCAAGCTCAATTATTTGAAACTTCTTTTGTATATCTACAACCAACCTATGCTATTAACTGAAGAATCTATGGTGAAGGGGAACCATAATGATAGTTAAATTACCCAATCAAAACAAAGTTCTTGTTCCGGGAGCAAGAACTAATTTTATTAAGGGAAAAAGTCACCAAAAAACCCTAAAATATATCCACCGTGACACATTTACCTTATACTTTTTTTATAACACAAAAAACCCCCAAACATGTACCGCTTGATACATTTACCCCAAGTTTTTTTTTTGTAACATCAAAAACCCTAAATTTATACCTGTATAACACATTTATCCTCTGTTAAGATTCTATTGATGAATGCCACTAAAAATATTATGTGGCAACCTACATGAACGGCAAAAAAAAACAAACGGTATTGACGTGGTGCTCATGTAGCAAAAATGTGTCAACTCATTGTATGTTTCTTTTTTTCGTTTTCTTTATCCCTTTTTTTCCTTCCTCCTTTGTTTTCTTCCTAAGTTTGTCTATGGTGAGGACTACGGCGATGGTGACGATGAGGGCCACGGTGAAGATGGAGGAGGAAAAAACCTGAAAAAGGAGAAATGAATCATAATGGAGGATAAATGTGTTGCGCAAATACAAGTCTTGGGATAAATATGTCAAGAGTTCAAATTTGGGATTTTTGGTGCTGTAGAGAAAAATTCAGGATAAATGTATCATACGAACACAAATTTGAGATTTTTGGTGTTGAAAAAAACTTAGTATAAATATGTCATTGGAATTTCTTATGGCTTTCTCCCTTTTGTTAACCGAGTGCCAAAAAACGCAATCCCCTCCCCTCAACCAAAAATAAGAGAAGGCAACTTCTCCAAATCTGTTGACAACAAGTGCAAGCTTAAACGGGTGCTATGTGCTTTTCTGCTAAATTTTAGCGCATGCTGTGGAGCTATTGAGAACAATGATCTGCAAAACGCTCTCTTTTCTTTGAATGTCGGGTACTTTACCCAGAAATGAGCAAACACAGATGGAGTAACTAGTGTCGTTACTAGAGTATAGGTGACGTCGAACGATAAGGCGGAAAGAAGTCATCCCACTCAGTATCAAGATTGGAGCTAGATTTGAATAGTTAGCTTTCACATTTAAAAGAGAAGTAACCCCAGTTGTATCACCTCCAAGAGGGTAGTCCTATTATCTAAACTATTATGATACAATTACAAGATGCAGACGACCCCTATTTCTCAGTAGAAGAAGCAAAAAAGAGCATTAAGAAACTGCCTTGCTTAATGCTCTTGGCCTCTTTGAGGCACAAAGAATAGAATTAACCCTAACCCAATGTGAGGGAACAGATTAACCACGCATCATACATCTGGTAGATTAGATGGCTGAGAAGCACGAGAAGTCACTTGGCAGCACCTTATCCAGACGATCAGGCAAGTATCAATACTGAGCACATGCCTTATTGAATGATTTATAAGCTAAGTAGCTTTTAGCTTCTGCAGTTTAAAACGGCTCTGATCCTCCGTGTACAGCACACTGTTGGGAGAAGTAAGGCGCCGTAGAGCGAGAAAGAACCGAGCCTGAAAAAATTTTCTCCATTTGAGATGTACCTCGGACAAATTGCATGAACTTGAGCAGGAGTGTCAGTCTTACCCATTGAAATCCTGATAGTGCATACCAACATCCTGCCAAACCCAACCCTTTACTGCTCACGAGCTGGTAACAAAAAGGAAAGGTTACTCAATTCGTCAAATGACCTAGTTCTGTAACGATGCATGGGAAAGAAGAATCAGCTTACCAACAGCAGAAGGGCGCCCAGAGTAAAGCATCCGCTCATGGATGCACTGATAAATCTAAGATCTCGTCCGGCCTAGCAGGCATACAAGTGGTATAATAACATTTTGGTGAAAGTGATAGATACATGCATATACATGCAATGCTACTCTATGTTGCTCAGGTACGAGGACTTAAGCAAAATCAACATGGGTAAGGCAGAGAGACATGCACAGTAACCTGAGCACCTATCAAACAAGTAATCAAGGTCCCCATGGCAATCCATTGTTCAGATAGCCCATATGGGGCACATCGACAATCCATGAATTGCAGAGGCATGAAGGCGAATGGCCAGTCTATGCCTATACCATATCCAGAAACTGGCACCATCCTTAGAAAGCAGAAACTACACTCCTGTGGTTCCTAACAAGTATAATATAACTACAGCTCAATTATAAGAAGGCGAGAGAAGATTATGTCTGCCAAAGAGCCTTATCTTTGCCTTTTTAACTGATAAGACACCTTAAGCCAGGCAAGGTCTGAATAACTGAAGAGTTGAAACATAAGACCAACACGAATTTTACAGTAACCTGCAGTGATCTTTGATTCACTGTAAAACGAACAAGAGAACTCACAAATAAACATAATGATAACATTCTCACCAGCAATGTACCCTCGAGGCTGTGTGTGGGGGGCGTGATGGCTAATGCCATGTAGTATGGAATTAACACCTTGTGCATCTGAAATAAACAAGGAATTCAAAGAAATTCAGATACTTGATATCCAGAAGAGATGGGGAATTTATGATTTGTTCATCAACGAATTTTCCTGAAGCAATTTTTGGCAACCTTCAGTAACTTAAAAAGCAATTCTAATTGGATACATGAAGCTACACCATAACCAGAACAAACTTTCTAGCCTCCAGATAATAACATGCATATGATCGTCTAATATAAGCAAATGTGTGGAAATAAATGCGGCCATTGAGTCAATTTAAAATCTTATTTGCTTGTTATAGCTATGAGGAAACGAGAGTGCTAGTCCAACTGCTCCTGTCATCGTTTTAAAATTCAACAGTAAGAATTGTAAAACCGAATTCAGGCTTCCGCAGCACAGTTTGGTGAAACTATATGGGCCATACCCTGCCACAATCTATACAGAATAATAAACATGACTTCCCTATTCACAATTTACCACAATCACTTACCAATTACCATAATGTAAATAATCTGTTATTAAGAACTAAACCCTTAATTATTCATGGATGGAGCCAAACAATTTTGATACTAACAAGCAGCTTTTAATAATATAATATCCTTGACTATAACAGGCAGGCTGCTTCTCCTGATATTGTTCATATGTCAACTAACGAATGACAACATATTGAAACAGCTGATTCCGGTGACGCCTATGTATTCAGAGTCTTGAAAGTTTGCAAGCTAACCTCTTGTATAACATTTTGATCGGGCGTAAAGATGTTAGGAAACCGCCAAGGCACAGACGTTCCAATGCTTCCCAAAATGATTCCAAATATGCAGCCAATGATCACAAGAGACTTCAGCAATGTTCGCGCCTGTTTTGACACCAAGACATCTTGAGAATAGTTCAACTAACAAAGGCAAGATATTAGCTCATAGGGGCAGAGTGGGCTTGACTAAGATCAAACGTAGAGCATATCTTTGCACTAGGGTGAATAAAATGACACAATAATCATACTAACATAGCCATCAGTTACCTTTTCCAGACTCCGATTGACTCCATATATTAGCTCAGGCATAAATGATTGTGCGGTTTGAGATAAAGGCTCACCCCATACCGTACACATGCAAAATGTTTGAACCATTACCTGAATCGAGTACAATTAGTGAAAGCAAGAAACACTTGATTTCTCACAAATAAGCAGCTAAACTTGAGGAGATAACAATTGTCATTGTCAACGGAATTAACCTGATGAGCAGCCACAGTAATTGTGCCCATAGATGTAGCAAAGTATGTAAGAAGTGCATAAAAGGCCACCTGAAAAGGTAAGTTCTCTTATATGCACCGAAGTAGCTATGTGAAACCCAGAAAAGCCACATATAGTGCAAGACAAAACCTTTGAGATCATTGTTATGAACACGGGAGCAGCAAGTGCGAGTATTGACAAAAGTTCATCAGCTGATGGTACAGAGATTGCAAACGCATTGTATCCTTTCTTGTTTAGAGCAGCCATCATCATATAACCTGCAACAACCTAGAAAGTATTCTGATCAGTAAAGATCACACAGATGAGATTATATTCCCTGACTTCTAAAAGGCATATTATGAGTATTTCAAAATTTATCATACTTGTGAAGCCATTGTTGCCCATGCAGCACCAGCAATACCATAACCTAACATGCTGCAGAGGACGATATCACCAATTCCATTTATGACACTGGCGACAGCCAGAGCCTTCAGGGGTCCCCATGAATCTTTCATGCCAAGGCTGAAAAGGAATGGAGAGCTTCAGGAAAAGAAAAGGCTACTCTATAAAGTAAGCCTACAATTTCCAAGAGAAAGGAAAAGGAAATGGAGGCGTGAAGGAAAGGGAAAAAAGCTACCCTAAAAGTACGCTTAGAATTTCCAGGAGAGAGAAAAAAGAAAAGTTACACCCAGGCTCTTTAGCTGAAGAGGAAACAGAGTTGCATTACTAATTCAATAAATGCCAAACTAATAGAGATAGTGCAAAAACTATGCATAACTCAGGGTATATGAGGTTAAGCCTCAGTAGTCCGATTGCTCAATTACTGCATTTACTTTAAAATGAGTCCAACCACACAGATGCCTTATTGCTTTGAATCCAGCATCAACAAACTTGTGTACAAACTATAAGGTCCACCGAACTACTGCATAAACCTTCTTGAGTAAATTTAACAGAAAAGCATAGTCCTATCAAAGACGATATGTACTAGCAGGTCAGAGACTTAAATGTGAATTAAAAGAGAAACCAATTAAGAGGAGCTGATCCAATAGATAAATACATGGAGGGACAAAACTATTTGCACCTTGCGCTTTGAGCAACCCAACCAATGAGAACTGCTGGCCATGCTAAGCCTCGAATCTACCAATTCAAACGATTTTGTTCAGTTAAAATGAGATAGAAAACATATTCATCAAACTAAAATATCAAGATAGTCAAGTATAGCAAATTAGAAAATCATCGAGGTAATTAATTAACACGATGTACTGAGCATGATTGAGAGAAACTTGTGAGGTTGACTTGACCAATCAGTATAAATCATTTTGGAATTGCAAAAACTAAGCTGGTCTCACTTAGCAATCTTTGTCTGACAGACATTGATAGATTCAATACTTGTTTTGCCAAATAATGTTTACTTTTCAAAGATCTCAAGGTTTCCATTAACGTATACTGCCAAACGTCCAACGATCCATAACTTTCAAATGATCGCGAACGAGAAGGCAGACATTTAATGTAAGATTGCCTCTCAAGCCCTACTTTGATGTTATGATTTTGGGGTAAATTAGAAGAACAAAGAGCATTGGAATTAATCAACTCGAAACAATGGCCATTCTATGCCAGAGTCAGTAAACGTGGTGCAAAATATGCAAGTGAACCTGAACATAAGTATTTGCTGCAGCGACAATATGCCTATTCTTCGGCCCAGCAAAAGCTGCAAACATGGGAAAAAGTTTAATGAGTCAACTAGCTGTCTCTTCTCTACCTGCTTTAATCTTCTAATTAGCAACACGTCATATGAAATGCTATGATAAACAAAAGAAGCGACAGGTATAAACGTAAAATATCACAGGAATTGCGGGGCAAAGCAGTCTAAAGTACCGGTTAATGCCCATGAACCAAAGAACTTCGTGAAGAAGAGCATCAAGAAGCCACAAGTCAATCCAACAAAGAGCAAGATTGATATTTGATGCTGCACCCCATCTTTATCCTGCACGGCATACTATTGGCTATGAGTATTTTGCATATTGAAATCTTTCATGTCTCCTCAAAAGGCATCCAACCCAATAATCTGCATATGCGTGCCAAATGATTCAAAACTGGGAAATATGCTTTCATTCCGCATTCCACAGCAAAACATGTTGAAAATTTCAAAAACCAGACAGGGTTACTTCAAACTCACCCCAAATACATAGAAAACAATGTTTTGATATCTGAAACCGATAACTCCCAAGGATGTGGCCAGAAACAAACCAATGCTCCAGCAAATGCAATTTGCATGGCTACGACTAAGCAATTATCAATAACGCCACGACAAGTTCTATTCGTTCAAGGAAAATATTACCTGTCTCGCCAGAGAAGTAGCTACCATATTCGAGGTAGCAATTGAGAGGAACATAAACACGTAGCTGGTATAATCGCAAAGAACTGTTCCAGGACCTGCAGTTGAAAGCACAGCATCATGTTCATGTATTTAAGCACCTCTCTGCAGTTATGAAAAACCAGAACGAATCCTCTCTGTTCGGAGCTAAAAGGACAAAGCTCAGGAGGTCGCCTAAGTTATTCTCTCCCGCAAATCACTCATAATGAAAAAACAGTAAAAGGTTGATCGAGCTACCTAGCGCAGCGAGCTCAATCGAGCTTCCCTGACCGATGACGGCAGTGTCAATTAGACTCATCAACGGCCCACAAATCCATAAACCAGTCGCTGGGCCCGCAAACACCATGATCTCCTTCATCTGATCCCACAAACTCTGGTCCGACAACCCACTCCCCTTCGCCTCCTCCCGCGCCTCCGCCTCCGCCTCCTCAACAAACGACGGCGGCAGGGGAACATTGTCGTCACTTGCAGTCGATGTCTCAGCTTCGCCCTCGGCGATCTCATGGCCAGGGCTAAGGCAAGCAGCAACGAACCGATTCCGGGCGCGCCTCACCCCCAACAAGCGCGAGCTCGACGAGGCTCGAGTCGTCTGAAGGCAAGGAGGGCGTGAACAGAGAGGGGGGCTGAGGAAGGGGAACGAGAGATCGGATAGGCATCTAGGGACGGGGACGGGGACGGGGCCATGGAGGGGAATGCGAGGGGAGAGAATCTGCATTGTCCCTAGATTAGGTCAGTTACGGCGGCGGCGGCCGGAAACAGAGACGAAGAAGGAAGCAGAGACGGGAGAAGAAGGGTTGGTGTTGAATCCCTTCCCTTCTGTATTGGAACCACAAGAAAGAAGACGAGAGATGGTTGGCGGGTGTGGCCCTCTCTCGCTCTCTCGGTCAGTAGTCTGTCATATAAAAGTTCAAAAGTGCAGGCCATGGCGGGGACCGGAGACGGGGCACTTGGTTCGATTTTAACCGTTATTGCTCAAATCCTTTGGCGTTTGCTTTGATCGTTTCATTCAACTATTTTCGATTGGGCTTGGCACATTTGATTCCTTTTTTTTTTTCTTTTCCTCTTTTCGATCATGATCAGGTGATGTCCGGATCAATTTTCACGTGCATCGACTAGTATTATCTTCCCAAATGACTTTGAGGGACGGATTCCTCCCACGTTTTCGAATGTCACTCTCGAAAGGCATTGATGCGTTTACATTATTGGCATATTCTGAGTCGACCGATCCTTTGGAACTCTAGAGTCCTTTTCAGGAGTTGCGACTACAAGCTTGCAAAGTTTTCCTTCCCAAGTATGAACGCTTTTTAAGTTACTGTCGTGATAATGGAGTCCGACTTCTTGCTTGTGGTGCACCCCAACTGAGGGATCTCTTTTAGTTGCATTTGGCAACTTGTCCATCCAAAGCTCTAGGAATAGAGTCATAGATCGAAGACCTGTACGGGATGGTAACCTGTTTCGGTTCTATGCTTTGAATCCGTGCACGGAAGACCACAGACCACTCGAAGAATGAAAGGGAAGGAACCCAACTTGCTCGGACACACGGTCCTCCCTTTCTATTTCTCAGAAAGCGGACCGTGGGAGCATGGGGGGCGGTATCTGCTTTTAACTTATAGAAAGCATCTCTCTTTTTTACTTCCTGACCGTACCCGCCAAACAAGGAAGCCTCGCGAAATGTATTTTGTATCGCTAGCACCGACGGCGAAGATGTTATGATAGGTGTAAATCTATGGTTCCTAGGAGGCGTCTAGCCTTTTGGATCGAAAAGCAACAACCCCAGAAGCTTGGGTTATTGAAAAGAGACCAATCTTTACCTCAGAAAAACAGAGACCGTTCGTCCTTTGAGCCGCATTTGGCAGAGAGATCAAATTGGTGTGTTGGTTCGCTGAAAACGGTAGTCAGATTACTCCAAGCAAGCACCAATTTCCAAAAGCATACAAGCATGATCGACGGGCTATCTTCCATGATCCGTCAATACAACTTAACTTTTCAGCAGGCCCACAATTTTTTGGCATCCATCAGAGCCACAGCCATTCCAATCATTGCCCCTTTCTTGTACATTGCAACATCCGAATTCAGAAACAATTAAATGGCAATAGATAAGGCCTTTTTTTAACACTTTGTCCGACGTAGCATGTACAGATTCACGGCTATGCTCATCTGCGTACATAATTCACTACTTGTGGAAGTTTCATCAGCTCAATTCAATGACTTCTTCCTGCTTCATTATCGCTTATCTGTTTACAGGACAAATTAGACATGGCTGCAAAACTATGTAGCTCTCATCTCAGGTCACCCATTTTGTATTTGACTGAATCATTGTCATGAAGTATGCCATCTGGAGACAGCAGGCGTTGGAGAGCGAGGAAAAGCCGAGCCTGACATTGTTACGTGAATAAGCCAGGTCCAAATAAGCATGTGTTCCACATAAAAAGTTCAGTCTCCAGGCAAGTGACTGGTTCCAGAAAAAGAAGCCAAAGAGCAAGAGTATAGCCATACCCATTGGAATCCCACAAGCGCACACCAGCAACCTGGCAATCCATATCCTTTGCTGCTCAAGATCTACAACAAAAAGTAGAGAGCAATGTTATGACAATCAGATAACCAATAACTTTGAAGACATCACAAAATTTGATAGTACGAAAGTAAGCTCTAGACCCCTACCAAGAGCAACAAAGCACCCAAGGAAAAGCATCCACTCGTTGACACACTTAAGAATTTAAGATCTCGTCCGGCCTGCATCACGAAAACAAGCGGGGTTCCGTTAGGAATTCAATTTATGAAGAAGTTAACTCCTTTGATGACAGATAGAGCAATTTGGCACGTCATAGGATATGCGAATTACATAGCTTCCTTTCCTTTCTCTACTCTTCAATCCTATTATTTGTTCATCAAACTCTAAGTAATTTGGTGCAGATATGACATTAGTGCATGTAGTTTCGGGAGTAAACTAAGGTTTATAAGTAGATGTACAGACAACTAATGCAAAAACTGGAGTTGCAAGCACAAATGCAAATCATCCTGGTCCAGTCAGATTACTGTAGACGTACCAGCAATGTGCCCTCGAGGCCATGAGTGCAGGGTGCCACTGCTAATGCCATAAAGGACGGAATCAACACCTTGTGCATCTGAGACACATAAGGTTGATTTATCAGAAAGAACAGACTGATTATGAAGCATACTCCCAATATTTAAATGTGATGACTAACCTCTTTGATGACACTTTGATCAGGTGTAAAGATAGAAGGAGAGAACCAAGGAACAGATGTCCCAATGCTTCCTATTACCAATCCACATATCGTTCCTATAATTACAATTGATTTTAGCAGTAACCTGGCCTGTTTGACATTGCTAGACTTCAGAGAATATTTTGCAAGAGAAATACAGCTTTATAAACTTATGCAGGAGATTCAACAAGAAAAGCTAGCGAGATGCATAAGGCAGCCATTATACTCCTTGACAAGAAACATATTGCTCCAGTTGGGGTAGGGCATCACTAACCTTTACCAAGTTACGAGTGACTCCAAACATCAACTCAGGCATAAATGATTGGGCTGTTTGAGATAGAGGCCCACCCCATACAACACACATGCTATAAATTTGAATCATGACCTACAAGGAATGATATGTGTAGGTAAACTACATCAGTTCCTCATGTACAGGATCCTATAAAAAGAAAACAATTTAGCGAGAGTGCACTATCATCCTCACCTGATGAGCAGCCACAACATGCGTGCCCATAGAAGTTGCAAAGTAGACAATTAGGGTGTAGAATCCCACCTAAATCGTCAAAAACATCTTGAATTCATTGGCATAGTATCAGATGAAGCAAAAATGAATGAACAATTTGATTCTAATATACTTCTAACAACATAACAGCGTTGACTGACTCTAACCTACCTTTGACATTGATGAAACAAAAACTGGAGCAGCCAGCCCAATTATCGTAAGAAGTTCACTGGCCGATGGAATAGCAAGGGCAAAAGCATTATATCCTTTCTTGTTTAGAGCTTCAATCATCATATAGGCAGCAACAACCTATGAGATGAGTTGATAAGTGGGTACAAATGAGTTCACTAACAACTTTGAAAATATTGAGGATGCACAAACGAGAGCACAACATATTGCGCAGGTTACACACTTGTGATAGCATGGTAGCCCATGCAGCACCAGCTATTCCATAGCCCATAAGGCTGCAGAGGAGTATGTCACCAACTCCATTTATGACAGTAGCAGTGGCTAGAGCCTTTAGAGGTCCCCATGAATCTTTCATGCCAAGACTGGAAAGATAAGAGATCAATCAGAACTTGAAGGACAAGATTCGAATGATCAAGCCTACCACTTATAGACAAGATACAAAAATAACTGGATTACCAGTTTATATGGACAACAAAGTCCCTAATTGACCACTTGGTCATTCCAGTAGGGACCAAGTGCCTAGTAACTAACACTTTGCAATTTAAGGAACATTTTTGGGTGCAGCAATTAAGGGTCAGACAGTACCTCGCACTTTGGGCAACCCATCCAACAAGGACAGCTGGCCATGCCAAGCCTCGTATCTGACAAAAAAATGGAATCCTTTTAAAAACAAAGGTGGCCTCAGCGGAACTTGCTTGCAAGCAGCTACTAGCCCAAAATTAAGAAGAGGACTCCCATGAGATACAGAAGAACAATGTAAACTAAAAAACTCAACTGCAATTCTCAGCCACTGGATCATATTGGATGATAATGATGCACTAACAAGAGCAAAGCAATTTATCCCAGAAAAATCAAACTAGAAATAGAAAAACCTGGACATATGTGTTGGCAGCTGGGACAATGTGTGCATTTTTGGGTCCGGTAAAAGCTGGAAAAGACGTCAATAGAGAACACATTAGTCCACGTTTCCTTCTTTCTAACAGAGGCCCACAGGTCTCCCTCCCTCCCAGTTGCCTAGCACAATATAAATGAAAAAGAAAGGAAAAGGGTTTTTATTTTATGGAAAGGGCAGATGGGGGAACAAAACTAGATGGTCAGAGAAAAGCAGCAGCGAATCCATTCTAAACAGGTAACCATATAATCACATATCTCGTACCTGTAAGAGCCCATGTACCTAGGGATCTGGTAAACAAAAGCATTGACAAGCCACATGCCAGCCCAATGAAGAGCAAGATCGATATTTGATGCTGCACTTCATTTTTGTCCTGCATTAGGATTAAGCGGTCTGTCAATCTCATTCAATAACATCTGAAACCATCACAATAGTACCTATTTGCCAGTGTTCTTTTATGGAAAGAACAAAGATCGTGAAAGTGATGGACCTTCCAAACAAAAGAAATAAAAAATAAAAAGAAATGAACCCGACTAGTGTGACGTAACTAAGATGTTTAAAGATTAAAATTTGTTCGAGCTTTTTAAAGGGGAACTCCTTGATAGTGTTCACTAAACAAAATCGAAACCAAGCAATATAACCGTGGAGACCCTTACATTGGTTCGATGTTAAAAATGACGATACCTCTCCACAGCATGGAAGACTACCCCGTCTGGCCAGTGAAGTGGCAACCATGTTTGTGGTAGCAATCGATAAGAAAATGAACACATAACTCAAAATCGAAACGAAGTAATATGACTGTGGAGACCCTTATATCGGTTCGATGTTAAAAATGACGATACCTCTCAACAGCATGGAAGACTAACCCGTCTGGCCAGTGAAGTGGCAACCATGTTTGTGGTAGCAATTGATAAGAACATGAACAAATAACTCATATTATCGCAGAGCACCGTCCCCGGACCTGTTTATCCAAATTTAAAAATTAAAAAAAAGTACATTGTAGTCAACAAGTTAAAGCACCATCTGATTAGCACAGGATTGTTAAGGCACCAGCTTAAATCACTCATTGAACTGGTGACAGGACAGACCATAAGCAAAAGCCCAGGAAAAAAATGAGTTTGCCATCCTATTATCTGGTTCGAATGATGCCTCTATTAGAGGTTCTTGCCTTTGGAGCTCTTCTTAGAATATCCCCTGTTTCCATTTTCAGTGTGGATCCAAATGAATTCCTATTAATCATAAAAATCTCCATTATATCAACTTTTCCAGTTTGCTATACTTGGACCCTGACACAAGCTTAACTCTGCTGAAAACTCTCAACCGCTTATCCTTGCTAAATAGTTCCTGTAGCCAAACTAACAATCCACAACAAGTTGGTGATAGTTGAGAAATCACCTAAAGCAGCAAGCTCAATGGAGCTTCCTTGACCAATGACCACGGTGTCGATGAGACTCATCAACGGCCCGCATAGCCACAGACCCATCGCGGGACCTGAAAACTTCACAATTTCTACTATTTGGTTCCACAAGCTCTGATTCGCCGATTCCCCTCTCGTTGCCCTTTCGTCAATCCTCTCTGCTTCATCAAGATCGTTCTCTCCTGTCTCTGAATTGTAAGCATCACCGAGCTTTTCGCTAGAGCTAGAACCGAGACAAGCCGCGATAAACTTGTTGGTAAAACGCGTAGGAGCGAGAGTGCGCCTATGTGAAGTGGCCAGACCATGAAAAGAGTTGGATTTGAGCGAAGAGAGAAGCCGTTTCTTGGGGAGGATCATGTGATGATGAAGAAAATTCATGTCAGGGATCGGGAAGGGAGCAAGGGGAGGTTGAGCTAGGGTTTTAAGCTTCATGTTTGCACCGTGAAACTTGAAGCAGAAAAGAGAGCAAGACACAGAATGTCTTATGCAATTCGTTCGCTTGGAGTTGGTGCAGACTAGGGATGAACGCCAAGAAACGTGGCTTGGCGTGTTGGCACACCGGAAAACGACCGGACCAACCGACTTCCCTCTCACTCTCTCTCTCTCTGTCGAATTATTGCAGAAGGCAAGACAATCCTCCCAATTTAGGAAATTGTTTGTCGACCGTTATTCTACAATCAAATCACATATATTTTGAGACTTTATTCTTGCGGAAAATGAATCCTAAAAACGATCATTTTTATCACTTGAAATATTTTTATTATTGACGATAATTTATATCTAAATATTTTTGTAAACAATAAAAATTATTTTTTATTATTAATTTTATAAGTGATACAAGCAATTATTTTTAAAAAATTGTTCTTCAAATCATTCATTTTTTTAGGAACGTGGACGAGTTGAAAGAGATTTCTTTATCTCAATTTTCTGGGATAAGGTACCTTCAATCCAAAGAATCAACAGGGCATGAAAAACATGTAAACTGATTGCGTGCCAAAAAGGAAGTGGTCAAACAACATCGAGGAAACCAATGAGGGCGTCTCGTTGCACAATAATCTAACTTGGTTTTTTTTCTCAGCAACAAGAGAGTTTTGAGATACTTCTGATGACAAATGCAAGAGAAAGCCTCTTTTCTTAAGGACCACTTCCTCTGCTGCTGACACCAAAGCCAACGCTTTCTGTTCGGCAATGGAGAACATCCAAGATTACACAGTTCTCTTTCTTGTTTGGGTCATCTCATTCTTTGTTGTGAGGTTCATCTTATCAAAGTCTAAGTCTTCGTATAAGCTCCCGCCATCGCCTTTTCGACTTCCTATCATTGGACACCTTCATCTTCTAAGACCGGTTCCTCATCAGGCACTCCATAATCTGTTGAGACGCTATGGCCCGTTGCTTTATCTCTCCTTCGGCTCCGTTCCCTGTGTGGTAGCTTCTTCCCCTGAAACAGCAAAAGAGTTCCTCAAAACCCATGAGATTTCCTTCTCCAATCGCCCATCGACCGTGGCTGTCCAGTGCTTGACGTATGGAGCGACGGACTTTAGCTTCGCTCCCTATGGGCCCTACTGGAAGTTCATGAAGAAAATATGCACGACTGAACTTCTCGGTGGACGGACACTAGACCAATTCCTTCCCGTTCGAGAGGAAGAAATCGAGACTTTCTTGAAGGGAATGCTACGGAAGAGCCAAGCCTCTGAGGCAGTTGATGTAGGCCACGAGTTCATGGCACTCGCAAATAACATAATCTCTAGAATAACGATGAGCAAGAGGCGTTCGGCGACTAGTGATGAGGCCGGTGAAGTGAGGACATTGGTGGATGAAGTCAGGGTGGTGCTGACCGGTTAGTTCAATTTCCAGGATTATATTTGGTTTTGTAAAAATGTGGACATACTAGGTCTAGGGAAGAGGCTCTGGGATGTGCATTTGAGGATAGATGCAATGATGGAAGGCATCTTGAAAGAGCATGAAAAGGCTAGGAACAAGAATTGTGATTCTGGTATGCGTAGCAAGGATCTCGTCGATATACTGCTTGACATAATGGAAGACGAAAAGTCGGAGATGAGGCTAAGTCGCGAGAGCGTCAAAGCATTCATTTTAGTATGGTTTCTCTCTAACTTCTTATTAGTCATTAAAACTGCTTGATTTACTGCAGTTTCATTGACTAGTCCAAATGTTATTCTCAACTGAAGTAGAAGTTGACAAGCACAAGCCACAAGAAGAATTTCACAATCATAGGACAAGTGATGAAAACTTCGATTTGGTGTTTGGCAGGAGATGTTCACGACCGGAACAGGAACATCCGTGGGGGTGATACAGTGGGCTCTCGCAGAGCTCATCAACCATCCCGACATACTGAACAAAGCAAGAGAAGAAATTGACTCCATCACGGGAAACAAGAGGCTGGTCAAGGAGTCAGACCTGCCTAATCTTCACTTTCTCCAAGCAATTGTCAAGGAGACTCTGAAGCTTCACCCATCAGGCCCTCTCTTCATAAGAGAATCAACTCAACACTGCAAAATCGGAGGCTACGACATCACCGCCAACACGAGGCTCATTGTCAATGTGTGGTCGATAGGGAGAGACCCCAATTGCTGGGAGAATCCAATGGATTTTGGGCCTATGAGAAGTGGAAGGAGCCAAATAGATGTGAGGGGACAACATTATGAGCTTTTGCCGTTTGGGAGTGGAAGGAGAAGCTGTCCTGGGACTTCTCTGGCTCTTCAAGTGATTCAAACTACACTCGCCGGATTAATTCAGTGCTTTGACTGGAAAGTGGTTCACGGCAAGGACAGAGCGGTGGACATGACCGAAGCTGCTGCGATTGCTCTTCTTATGGCTCATCCCTTGGTTTGTGTTCCTATAGCCCGTGATATATCGTTCTTAACAATCTAATCGACGTGACACGTTTGAGTTTGTCCCGGTGGAGATGGTCGGATCATGTGCATCCTGGTGTATCTGATGGCTCCGACGAATTTGGTGCACATTGTACATGTTGAGGCTAATTGAAGAAGTTTCTAGTCTCTAACAGTTTATATCCTCGCTTAGGAAATGATATCTGTCCTTTAACATAAAACTATCTGCATTTACCTTTAACCTTGTCAATGAAATAATAACTGTCCTTAACATAAAACTTTCTACATTTACCTTTATCCTTGTCAATGAAATACAATGACATTCCAATAGATCCATTACTTCCCGAAATGTTCTAATTGTTCTAGTATGACATATTTCAGCAACAGGAAAGTTACATTCCAAGTCCAAGCACGTAAAACAGTAGCTCAGAAAGGTTCCCTCGCTGACGATCAAGCCACCATCCACAGGTATTGATAAGCGCTCTGATCAGATTCCTCACAACAGCAATTTGAGTTGTTCCACAAACTGGGGGCATCAATTTGCCCCAACAAGAAGGCTAGGTGTTCCATAAATGGCACAAACACACCAATTATACCCCAGAATACATATCTTACACATCAAAAGCATTGATCCCCCAAAAGAGAATACTAAAGAGATCTAAAACACTTCAGCCATTTTGCTTGCAAGAACACGCTCCCTTCTTTCAACATACCCAAATGGGAACCATCCCGCTTTACCTTGACATTCACCTTCTGCCCAACCATTGTTAGTCACCTGTGAAGAGCACACAGAAATTTTTCTTTTGATTTCTATAGTTGAAGCAAAAGATGTGAGAAAAAAAATCAACTTGAGGGGAAAATACTTTAGCATTGTCCCCCACAGGGAGGAAAATACTGTCCCCCGTACATAGGCGCGTTAAGCACTAGAGAAGAACATTAATGGAAAAAGCAAATCTATGGACATATTCCATTAACTGTACTTGTCAGGTGAAATGGGATAAAAATAAGCAGTGAAAATATGTTAGAATCATTCATAGCCCCTCAATAGAATATTAAGATGAGTCTTTGTTTTACTTCTAAGTCAAAGGATGGTTAAACTTAGACTAATTAAACTACATAAAAGTGATAAAGTCGCAAGAACCATGTAGAGGACCCTCTACCACACACCATTTGACTACACCTTTAGCTTTTGAATGTGAAAGCTTTGCCTTATTTTAATCCTGTACTTTAGAATGAATACAGCAATGCCACAACATACAAGTCCTATAGCATACACAAACATCATTTAACCCCTGGCCCCTACCTGACACCCTCAGTAGGGGAATGATCAAACTAAAAATGGATAAACATGATGAAAAAAATCAATCTGATTGTACAAGCATTAAAAGACAGTTGCTAACTCCACTGCAAACATAAGTTATCATCTTAATTTTAGGTAGCTTTCGAGTTTAATTGCATTTTTATAAACCAAATGTGTTGTGGAATTAGATGGGTTAAGAGATGTCTTAAGCTAACAGGAACGAACAATCTATTTTACAATAACCAATCGACTAGTACTCTATATATATTTGGGCAAGCAGTAAACCTTTCGGACAACAACATAATCACCGACTGACAGATTGAGCTCTACATCAGATTCAGCTTGATATGGTTGAGTAACCTACAAGAAATTAGATGTCTATTAGACTTTCATTCAATAACAATAGTTTAAGGATATTGAGTGACGCCTCTTGCCTCTCCCAGAAAGTAACTCATTCTATCTGCTGAACCAATTTGCATATGTGATGCATAGATGTCATTGGCTTCTTCATATGATGGAGGTGCACACAATTTGTCTAAAGTTGGGCTAGGAAGCGCTTCAATACGTTGTCTTTCTGACATCATCTGTCAATTAAAGGAAAAGAAACAGAAATCATCCTAACTTAGGTCAATCAACACACCTAAGAATAAGGTAAGACAAGGTTGGGAAAACACAAGTATACCTCGCCTTCAAGCTGTTTGAGTATATGAAGAACTCTCTTATGATAAGCACGCTCCACTTCAACCTTCATTCAGAAACGAGGTAAGATTTCCAGTTTGATTTTAACAACAAAAGCAGATAAAAGATCAGATCCTTGTCAGATTCCAAAGGGCCTACCATGGCAATAAGCCGCTGGAATGTTAACCTCTGTTGTTGAGCTTCAACAGCAGACATAGAGGCGGCAGCTTCTTTCCCTAATACTGCCATGTTTGACTTGAGATCTTGCAGCTTTGCTTCTGCTGCTTCCAGTTTTGTAGCATTCTCAGCATTGCCTGGAGTTTCCCTCACTTTTGCTTGCCGCTTGGAAACTTCAATAGCCTGTCTAAGTTCCAGGGAAGGGTTCACTACACGTTTTCTAGTGTCATGTTAATTCAAGTCCGCTTTTTGTCTGAAGTAAAAGAGAAACTAAGTGCTTGTCTAAGGAAAGATGCTACTAGAAAGCATATAAAGCATCTTTCACTAAAAATAGTATTGACGTCAAGTTTTTCGAGCAAGTGCTCATATGTATTAGCTACAGAGGACGACAACATGTTCAAGAATACCTGAGATTCAGCTTCCTGTCTCATCCTGTCATATCGTTGAGCAAGATGCCGTGCTTCTTCCAAGGGAGCTCCCATTACCATCGCTCTTAATGGTTCTGCAACCTATAAATGAAGCAATAAGTGCTATAAAAAGGTAGGAAAATCAGGTTATCGCCACGCATGTCAGACGTAGATGAGAATTTCAAAAGTGGACCCTGCATCTAAAATTTCTATACGAATTCGGATGATGTGAAACTAAAGAAGCAGAACAGTAGAACAGTATAGTAGCCAATTTTCAGAGACTCTTGAAATCTGATATTATTGTAACAAAGCAGTTGCACAAATAAAGTAACTTTCTCGTCTTCATAATTTTACCGGGAGCACATCAAGACTCACACAGCCCTTACAAAAAATATTCCATCATGGAAACCCCAGAAAAAATGACAGTTAGATACACAACTCCAAAGGCTCCACCTCATGATCCACAACCTGCTTATATAAGCATAATCCGTGAACAGAGAAGAATTTAGCCAAACCTGTGTTCCTAGAGCTTTCAAGAGATCCCCACGCTCTTTCTCAATTTGAGCACAAGCCCGTCCATAACTTAAGGCAGCTTTTGTTAGAGTACTACCACTGGTACAAGTATTTTCAGAACCATATTTTCTACTGTCCTCTGACAATTTTATTCCTGTTAAATGAGATACACATGCACAAGATTGACATGTGCTAAAATCAGTCAGAAAGCCAAAAGATTCGAAGACTAAAAGTAAAGATGCAAACTCACCAATCTCAACTTGCTTTGACCCAGTAACTATGTATCCTTCTGCTCCACGTACAATATCCTTTTGGAAACGCTGAAACATGAATTTGACCATTTGTGTATTGGATATACAGAAAAATGAAACAACGAACAAGGCTTATCTCCCTAGGGGGTAAGTATAGGATGGAAGAAGTTATAACTGTTAAGAGGGAATACCTTGCCAGCGTGTGTTGATATGTAAAGCTTCTCAAGTTTCTGATGATGATGGAGTTCTGCCTCATCAGTGATCATGCTATCTGACCCTCCATATCCCCCTGCTCCAAACTGCTTGAGGACAGCCTAATGTAATAGTTAAAATAGTTAAATGCTAACTCTCGTCAAAGGATACACATGTAGCATGTGCACTAAAGAAACTAGAGACTTGGAATTCAATCCAATGACATAGCACAACTCAATCAGAAGAAAACAAAGCATTTGTTTCCCTAGAGTGAAGAAAATTTATGGATAAATGGCATAGGTATGTTGGAGATATGATTATGCAAATTTTCTAGTCCTAATTAACCTGGATATGACAAGACAGATTATTACTAAGCACAAGATGGTGATTTTTCGAGACAATTTTGACTTCTTAAAGCCTTTCTCCTGGCATGGTTCAATCTTTGCCACTGCATTTAGATACTGCTCTCCACTTAGAGCGAGAAGACAAAAATACAACACAAGGTTGGCATCACCGAGCAGCACCCTATTTCCTATTAGCTGCATCTCCATCCTTATCTTCGAAATTCAACGGCATTTGTAACAAAAAAAAAATTACATTGTGCTCCTCCAAAGCAACAGTCTGCATCATCTAACGTCTCTACCATAGTTTTCCTGCTGACTTATCTATTCAAATACACGTCGAGTCAAGATTGTGCCCATACTGATCAAAGGGTTGCTCTCAACCTTCACCAGTTACATTTGCACTGACCTGTTTTCCTAGTCCTCACGTCAAATGTATCAAGAGATGCACATTCCTGTTCATTAGATCCGACGCTTTATGCGACTGACGAATGCAAACTCAACCAAAACTATGCAAAGACGCTGACCCATCAACAGCCCACTACCAATGCAACGTTTCAAACAGGTTAGCATTGCAACGCGTCAATCGGAACGGAAACGGCATACAGTAGCCAGAATCTGTGGCACTTCACGCATTCCAGCAGCGATAAGCCGAGAGAGGACGCAGTGGCCAATCTCCGCATCATCAGTAGCAAAACTCACGCCATCGACGTGCTTTCGATCGAGAGAGAGAGAGAGAGAGAGAGAGAGAGAACCTGCTGCTGCTTGGCAACTTGTTCCCTGAGCCGAGTGGCTTGCTTTCTAATGGCCTCCATTCACCTTCGGATGGCTGTCTGATCTCTCTCTCTCTCCTGGAGCTATGGTGTTCGTTCACTGTTCAGTATACTACCAGACAGAGAGAGAGAGAGAGAGATTTGCGTTCAAATGAGAATGTGTGTGGGCGCTTTCGTTTTGGAAGGGTCGTGTAAGCTTCGGTCCCTTCGTCCTCCACCCTGCTGTCTCTTTTCAAAATTGGAAGTTCTTGGTGGAGAGGGATTGTACCCTACGGACGCTCCCAGGCAGTCCCCGTGAACTTTGAAGAATCAAGCGATCCTCGGGTAACGGTTCCTTGTAAGGGGCTGTTTGTTTGCAATTTCTTTTCAAAGAGTAACATTTTTTCAATTTTTCTGTCGAAACTTAAAATAATATCAAAATTTTCAGTATTAATAAAGCAAAAAATATTTATGAATTCACGTGTTGTAGTTTACATGAAGATTAATACCACAAAAAAATCCAAACTTATACGCTTGTAACAAATTTATCCCGATTAATTTTTGGGTCACTAAAAACCCCAAACTGATATATACATGACACATTTACCCTCCGTTAGTTTCCGTCAAGTTTTATCGTGAAATTTTTTAGCTAAACAACACATAACAATAACTTAGTTAAAGTGGCAAGTCTACATGTAAATTCATAATTCTCTCTTTCTCTCTGTTTAATGGGATATGTGCATTGGAAGTTCTAAAACTTGTTACGAAAGTTCAATTGAATTCTAAAACTTGCAAAAAGTATAATTAAGTCATAAAACCGGTCAAATTGGTGCAAACAAGTCATTGCATTAATTTCGTCCAATTTGGCTAACGAAAAATACTAATGTCTTTTTTTAATATTTTCTCTCTCCTATGTGGCCAAAACCGCGTCCACGTTAGTAATTTTTGCCCAAAATTAATCGAAGGGACTATATTAGCAAAATGTCAAAAGGTTTAAGATTCAATTTGTGAAATTATAAGATTTGTGACTGAATTGGCATAAGTTCAAAAGATTTAGGATTTTTTTTAATAATTTTCCTTACCATAAGGGTCCACACACATCGCATAATATTTTGTCTTAGTCATGACTATTCAATCCATCCGAAAATCCGAGGTTGATGGGTGAATTGGAAGTTAGGACGCCTCTATGCATGGGTAGTAAATGTCCTTTGCAAGAGGGTCACAGAGATAAGCTCCAGGCAAGATGTTGATTTGCGAATATCAAGTACAAGCGAAGAAAAGTTGATTTGCAATTGCAATTCGCAACATTAGTAACGTATCAAGCAATTAAAAATGAGTGGTTGTTATCATATGTGCCAACCAAGCAAATGATGTAATTTAAGAGACCCTATTTCATACGATGGTCCACTAAAATCGAGTCTTCTTCACTATATTTCCGAGCATGCGATCCCTTGGTTGTCCAGAAAATTATTCTGTTGGACATGTATAAGCTTAGTTGTTTTGTTGTAATAAAAAACATTGTATTTTATCGAATCCCCTGTCTAAATGGGTCAAATCGGATCGGATCATTTTTTACCCGATCCAAATCCGACCTGACCCTCTTGTTTGACAGGCGTAAATCTAAATAGCATCATTCCATACAACTAGGAAATTCAAACGGGCCATATAAATGGACTCCGAGACACAAGAGGTCCAAAAGAATTTGAGGAAGTGAGACAACCTAATTTAATTGAGCTCACTCCTTCATCGTCCATGGGATTTAGCAGCTTAGTCTGCAATAAAATTGGTCTCCCTTCGATGACGTTGGGTCTGGACTTGCGAAAATGACACTATCTGATCAACATTCAGAGATAAGAACTCTGACTTCCGATGGTACTTGACTTGGACTTACAACAGCACAAGTTAATCCACGAATATGGTTCCATTGTCCTGTCATCCACGGTTCGATTACTTGCCCCGACCAAATCAAATGAATGCAAATCGCTCCTCACGTATCTTGTGCTTGAATTCACTGTCAAAATGAGTCACAAATATAATATTAATCTACATTAATTCAAATGAGAATAACTACCAAAATAGTCCTAAACTTATTGCAATTATGACAATTCAGTCATAATAATATTTTAATCTTTTTAATCTTTTTTCGAATTTTTTAATTTTCTTTTCTTTTTCTTTTCTTCCTTCTTGCTTGGGTTTTTGCTTGGGAGTTCGCCGGCCATTGGGCAAGGGCAGCAAAGCCCTCCTCGGCCGTTGACAAGGGTCACGGCCCTTGCCCGAATCTAGGTGAGGCCATGGCCACCTTCACTCGCCGCCAATGAGGCCATAGCAAGGTCGCCTTTGCCCAGATCTGGGCGAAGGTGACCTCACATGCCTCACCTAGTGGGTGGCGAGCTCCAATGATCCTTGCCGACCAAGCAAAAACCCAAACAAGAAGGAAGAAAAAAAAGAATTTGAAAAAATATTAAATTTTTTTTAATTTGGCCGATTGGCGCTGGCGGCGCGCCACGTTAGCGCCAATTGGCCAAATGGACTGAATTGACACAAATACAAAAGCTTATGACTCAATTGACCCAAAAAAAAAAAGCGTTTAGGACAAAATTGACATAATTGCAAAAATTTATGACTATTTTGGTAATTTTCCCAATTTAAATGGGTCATATATTGATCACCTTAAATTTAAAATATGAGTCATAAATGGGTTTTAAAAGCCCAAATAAGATGGGTGTTAGTGGATCAGTTAGTAGTCTACTTTCAACCCAAATTAAAATGGAGCCCGTCCATAGAGACCCCCATTTTTTAAAAAAGTTTTTGGTCAAACAGCTTCCCATTCTTCAAAAGCGACAATTTAAATACAAAAAATACTATATATGGATCCCACTACGAGTGAGGATTACAGCCCTTGCCCAGGCCCTCATCCACCATAGCAAGGTGTCACAGCCCTCACCCAGCCCCTTGCTAGCCACAAGGAGGATGAGAGAGGGCGTCGTGACCCTTAGCCAATTGCCAGCGGACTTGTGAAGAAAAATAGAAAAGAAAAGAAATCGAAATTTTTTAAAGAAAATTATAAAAATTGTGCAAGTCAATGTCGACTGTCCACGTTAGCGTTGACTACCACGTAAGATAGTTGGCATTGACTGGACCATCACGTTAGGATTTCTGGTCAAAATTAGCCGAAAAGACTATATTGGTAATTCGTTAAAAGGTTTAGAATTAAATTGATATAATTGAAAGGTTTAAAATTGAATTGACAAACTGTCAATAGGTTTATGACTGAATTGTCATAATTGAAAAGTTTAGGATTAAATTGACCGCTGTACAATAGGTTTAGAACATTTTGGACAATGTTCCCAATAAAATTGTCCACCTATTTACAATTTCGCCATCTCACTTTTCGAAAAGAGCCCTCACCCCACTTCCAAACACTTGCACCTCGCTCTCGTCTCTCTCTTTCCGTGGCAAATCCCAATTCGAAAAACGCGAAAACCGTGGGAAGCCTGTACATCTCTCTCTTTCCGTGTGTACGCGTGCTAAATGGAGAAGGAAGAAAATAAGATTGCCCTTTGAGTTTGCGCGTTTTGATCTCACTAAGATGACTTGATGTATGTTCACCATTTTGTTTTTTCACTTAAGAAAGACTGTGGGAGAGATAGGGATCAACCCGTTAATGGGGCCCTTTGTCAACAAGACAATGCACAAAATGTGTGACATCAATGAGCATCATAATTAGCATTTGGATTTGATGAATCCAGGGCACACTTGAAAAGCAAAAACGAGCCTTGCCATCTCTCATTATTAATCATTTGAACATAATTATGCATGACTTATGATGGTTCATCTCCCCTCATTAGCACGCTTTGATCCCAATCTATTTTCGAGATTGATGGAACGAAAGTTTTTCTTCTCCATAACATGGAAACAGAGGAAGAAGAGTACTGTCCCTCATCCTTGGAACACATCAACTTTACACATTTCGGTTTATCTTTTCGAATTTGCCCTCACCAAACTCTTTGCATTGAAAGTAAGTTCGAACGCGTTTATGATGTAATGATTCGTTTGGTGATTTTCTACTTTTGAGATGATTCAGCTTTTGAAGCGTTTCGGATTGAGCGACCCTATCGGATTGTGAATTGTGCTTCTTCTTTTTTTGTGGGTGTATAGTACAATTAAACCTATCGAGTGCGAGGGAAAAAATTCTGATATATTACTAGATAATTGACGATTTAAATAGTTTTCTTTACTTGTCATTGCGAAGAAGATCATTATTGTCATGAAAAATCAGTATTTTGAGGATGTAATGGCTAATGATATTCACCATGGGAGCTGCCGTTCTTAAAGCGATTACCATATAGCAATGTTATTGATTATGATTGATATTTGTTTCTTCGATCCCTAATTGTAGGGACCATCTCCAATCAAACTTTTTTTATTGACGGGTAACAAATAAGAACATGATCTCCATATAAACTTGATTAAAAATAATTGTGTTGCTTGGTATGTTTGGTAACCGTCGGTCAAAAGACTGATTGGTGGAAAATTCCTCCAATCATGGAGGGAACGAAAACATATTCATTCGCATATGCTCATGGAGTTAGTACTAAGAATTTTCATATGAGAAGTTGGTAGGAAATTGAAAAAAAAATATATATATATTTCGCCGTTTTGTTTACATCTAGTTGGGTCTATTAATATATCTCATCTGTAACATTGTCCATTTAAATATTTGCTACATTTTGATGTGAGAATCTCGTTTAAATTAACGATAAATTAATTACTTTTATACCGTTTCCAAAGTGGAGGAGGTAGCAAGACATCCCCGCAACATGTCATATTTGCTATGACGGATCTCATAGAATATTTCAGTATCTCATAAATCAGGGAGGACGTAGGTTGAAAATTTGGATGAATAGTGGCAAAAAAATGAAAAGTAGCAGCAACACCATTGGACGACGTAAGTCAACAGTCAACGGTTAACGCTCTAGGCTGTAGTAGCCCGAGCGACGGTGTCCACAATTCGTGTCTGATTACAACGAATGAAAATATCTTACAATTTAGCAAGTAGTATCCCTTTTTTGGGGGGAGAAATGAAAAGACCTCGCACCACTTCTTGTCCCCCGGGAGGAAATCCCAGTCAACGCTCCCCTTCATATTTTCTTTCCTAAACAAAATATAAATAAATAAGTAAAATCTAAAAAGCACATATATTACGAGAACCATACAACTTGATTTTACAAGTTTACTTAGTTCCGTTTATTTCGTGAAAAATGAATGATTTTAAAAATATATTTTTAAAAATGATCACTTGTATCACTCACGAAGATGAATGAACTGAAAGCATTTTCATTGTCTACAAAAATGTTTAGACATATATTGTTGTCGGTAGTGAAAACATTTTTTATTGACTAATTTTTTTTTATCGGATCATTGAGTAATTACTTTAAATGATAAAAGCGATTATTTTTACAAAAATATTTTTCGAATAATTCAACTTTTATAAAAACAAATAAAGCCTTAGTAAAATAATGATATATCAAATTGACGCTACAGTATAATAAAAGTTAATTATGTTCTTTTACATGTCAACATGAGAGATATTTCATAAAAAAACTTTATATGAAAGTTTATCTGAATTTTATGTGCAGGCTAAGAATTTCAATTTAATAATTTAAGTCTTTAAATTAGTTTTTTTAGCGGTTAATTTCGTAAATCTGTTGTCGCGTCGTAGCATTATCGTTTTGGCTTTTGTCCAGATGATACACCTATCTCTTTGTAAGTACTATAACCGTCCACCATATTCTTCTCTCTCTCTCTTTTTTTTTTT
>BCNH02000009.1:17161975-17177256 GCA_001662345.2 Metrosideros polymorpha var. glaberrima
TTTTTTTTTTGTCTCTTTCTTGGAGCACCAATCGGTCAACCATTTTAGCGTAAGAATCAAAGTGGCAGCACCAGTTGAGCAGGTGAACAGCCCGTCGTCCCCACACTTCACCATGCTTCCATCACCGATCTCCTTCGCTTGGGCCATGTATTTAAGACCACATGCTCGCTAGTCGCTGTGTTTTTCCTTGATTGTATTGCTTTTGAGCTCAATCTCAGACAGCGAGTGCGGCAATGGCCTGTCCTTGGATGTTTGGCATTCTTGTCTACCATCTCCTCGTGCGATGTTGTGGCAACACCGGGGTTCTTGCCTCCAGTAATGTGAGGGAATCCTAACGAGTCCAGTTCTCGTTGTGGGTGCATTTCGTGCTGACTTAGTGTTCGATGGAATTTCTTTGTGGTTTTGATATGTGGGTTTTCCTCTAGGTTTACATTGTGTACATGGGTGCTCGCCAGCATGATGAACCAGAGCTCGTTCCACAGTCCCATCATGAGATCCTATCGGGCATTCTGGGAAGGTCTTGATTTTGTTAGTTTTTATTGATAGGATTGTATTTCAATTATTTTGTCTCCTGCACTCTCAGCTGTTACAATTTATGGGTCAAATTTGGAAGGAAAAAATGCTTGTGTTGTGGTAAAAATGCATCATGCGTTTGTTATCAATAACTTGCCAGAGATACAGTAAAAAAATGGGCGTTGTTTTTAATTCACCATTCGAGAATCTAGTTATTGGGTGACTTCAAGTTCTTTTTGGAATAATTTGTCTGGTCAGCTGTGCAAAGCTCAATTAAGTTTTGACACATCTTTTTGCTTCTGTGAAAATTTCAACATTCAGGCTGTTTCTGTAATTTGAATGTTGAGCCTAATCCTTCAGTGTGTTATATAGTTTATACAATGAAGCGAAATATCTTGCAGTGTCATCTGAAGAGTGCATATGTTTAATATCTAATAGTGAAGAGGCTGCCAAGGAGTCAATTTTGTACAGCTACAAGCATGGATTTTCGGGGTTTGCGGCAACCTTAAATCATTCTCAAGCTAAGTTTATTGCAGGTGTAATAAATGTTGGTGCACTGTGAGCTCTGATTTTTTCTGCGACTAGCTTGGACTTGCATTGAACTCTGCCATTGTGGTGTAATTAAGACTCTCTTGAAATGAATTGTTTGATGCAGATCTTCCTGGAGTGGTTCGTGTGATTCCCAACAGAATTTTCAGTGTGCAAACCACTCGAAGCTGGGATTTTCTTCATGTAAACCCTCATATCCAGAATGGAATTCTTTCGAAGAGTCACTCTGGAGCAGGGTCCATCATTGGCATGATGGACACAGGTTTGTGCTGAGATATGATTTAGTAGTCAAGAGTCTAGGTGATGATGTCAACTTTGAGTCTGATTCTTGATTTGTCTTCCCCATCTCTTTTTTTTTTGTTAACTTTCTTTTTTTTAACCCTTTTTTTTTCCGGGTCTCAGGGATTTGGCCAGAATCTGAAAGCTTTAAAGATGACGGTATGGCAGATGCTCCGACTGGCTGGAAGGGGATATGTCAAGAAGGAGAAGGATTTAATGCATCCCACTGCAGTAGGTTGGACTATTTTATGTGCATTTATCACGGTGTAGCTATCTGATAAATTCATTGCTTCGTTTCCATGATCATGAACTCATTAGCCTCTGCTGATAAACATGATGATAGAACGCATTTGGTGAGGCAATGATAGATGTAACGTAATATAAATCCCAACATGTCTGCGACTTCAATGGTCCACATGTTTCATGATGCTACAATGTTGTCATGTGAACTGTTGTTGAAGAAAGTTTTGGAAGGAACTATATCACCAAGATCTACTAACAATCTTACTGTGACACTTTGGGCAGGAAGATCATCGGTGCACGTTGGTACATCAAAGGGTATGAAGCTGAATTCGGCAAGCTCAACATGACCCAGGGAGTCGAATTCTTGTCTCCCCGAGATGCTGTTGGCCATGGCACGCACACATCATCGACTGCCGCTGGATCATTGGTGGAAAATGCGAGTTTTGCTGGACTAGCTCGAGGAATGGCTAGAGGGGGTGCTCCGGCGGCTTGGTTGGCCGTCTATAAAATCTGTTGGGCTACTGGTGGATGCAGTTCAGCTGATCTTCTTGCTGCATTTGACGATGCAATTTCTGATGGTGTAGACGTTCTTTCGGTATCTCTTGGCGCGTCTCCTCCACTCCCTAGTTATGTTGATGATACTTTGGCGATAGGTTCCTTCCATGCTGTAGCTAAAGGAATCACAGTAGTGTGCTCAGGTGGAAACTCGGGTCCTTACCCGCAAACCGTCATTAATACTGCTCCGTGGATTATAACTGTCGCTGCCAGCACAATTGATAGAGGCTTTCCTACTGCAATCACATTGGGAAACAACCAGACTTTCGTGGTACTTCTCTCATTCCATTCCTGTTCTATTCAGAGTTTAAGTGCATCAGTATCATCTCCATGTAAGCTTTAAATTAATTGGAAAGAAATTGCCGCCTTACAAGTTATCCAAAAGGGTAAGATGGTGGGTTTCAAAGGAGAAAAAGTGAAAAAGATGATGAATTTGATGTAGAAATGTTTTAGATATGATCCACGAAACACACGGATGTACTTGTTTGATATAAATCAGAACTAGACATGTTTTGCTTTCTCATACAGGGTCAGGCTTTCTATACAAGGGGTTTCAGGGACAGGTTTTACCCCATCGTGTATGGAGAAGGTATTGCATCGACGAACTCTGACAAAGATAGTGCAAGGTCAAACAACTACCCCGTTACAGTGTCTCTCTTGACAAGCCGGCAACTTTTGGATTCTAAAGCCCTTCTCATATAGTATAAACAGATAACAGGATGTAAATTTTATTTTTGCAGTTGTGAGGATGGATCACTAAACGCTACTTTAGCAAGAGGAAAAGTAGTTCTCTGCTTCCAATCTCGATCTCAGAGGTCAGCCACTGTTGCCATAAGCACTGTCACTTCAGTTAAGGGCGTTGGATTGATCTTTGCACAGTTTCCGTCAAAAGATGTTATTGTGTCCTCGGGCATCCCTTGTGTCCAGGTGGATTTTACAATCGGAACTTCTTTGCTTACTTACATGGAGGCATCTCGGTAAGTTCTATACAGCAAGTACTTCATGAAGAATGAAGAATGGCATCTTGTTGAAATGTATGAATGCAATCGTGCTGATCATATATGTTGAACTACTCCCTAGTTTCCTCCACCCTTCACCACCTCACACAGCAATGCCTCCCTTGGCGATATTTTCGTCTTTGAACAAAAACATTTTTGGGACCATTGAATTCAGACACAATATGAGTGTAAACAAAATTTTTTACGCGCATCTATAGGAAGGTGAGTCTATAGCATTCCAATGTATTCCTCGGTTTATGAGGATTCAATATTTTTTTAGTAGACCTATGACAGTTTCAGAAGAACCCAAATGCTGACCATCACTTAACTCACTTTAGTTATCATTCAGTGTGTGGCATGTAAGATTAAATTCAATGTCTTGCCTCGCCGTTTTTCTCTAACAGAAACCCGCTCGTCAAGATTACATCTTCAAGAACTGTCATCGGAAAACAGATATCCCCTGAAGTAGCTGTCTTCTCCTCAAGAGGGCCTAGTTCTCTATCTCCCTCTGTGCTGAAGGTATGTATCTTTCACACACGATTTTCTATTATACTTTCTTTGTTACTAAGCACATAACATCTGAAGAAATACGCAGCCTGACATTGCTGCTCCTGGGGTTAACATCCTCGCTTCATGGTCTCCTGCATCATCTCAGCTGGATCCCCCACTCAACTTTATAATAGAATCGGGAACATCCATGTCTTGTCCACATATATCCGGCATCGTCGCGCTTCTTAAAGCGATACATCCATCATGGACTCCTGCCATGATCAAGTCTTCATTAGTCACAACAGGTTCTTATATTATGTTTCCTTTCGGTTGCTTCAAATGAGAAAGTTAAAAAGAAACGAGAGAGAGTCGCATTGCTTCCCAAGAAGCATTTTGGATACATTGCACAAGCATCTATCTGTCTTTTTCAATGCACTGTTAAATACAATTACCAAAGAATGAGTCATGATTCTTTTAATTAGGAGACATGACTATTTACATTCAAGGCCAAATTGAAGTTTTTGAGAAGGGGAGAGAGATATTACGCAGAATGCACTTGATTGCGTGCTGATGTTGCTAATTTTTGCCACTTGGCGTCTCTCTTTCTGTTGTAATGCAGCTTCCACAAAGGATCAATACAGCCAAAACATTGTTGCGGAGGGAGCACCTCACAAGCAGGCCGATGCATTTGATTACGGAGGCGGTCATGTCGATGCTAACCGGGTGGCAGATCCTGGTCTCGTCTACAACACAGAAATATCAGATTATGTTTGTTTGCTCTGTTTCACGGGCTACAACAGCAGTGCCATTAGCACAATGACAAGGAAACCCACCCAGTGCAAAGAATCAAGCAATTGCCTCCCAAACCTGAACTTGCCTTCCGTTGTCATCCCCAACCTGAAGCAACGGGTGACTGTATCAAGAGTAGTTACAAATGTCGGTCCCATAAATTCTATCTACACAGCTCGCGTCGAAGCACCGGTCGGCACCTATGTTAGGGTTAAGCCGTCAGTTTTGTCGTTCAATTCCTCCATGTGCAAGCTGAAGTTCAGAGTCATTTTCAATTCGCTGCTGAGGGTTCAGGGAAGATACTCCTTCGGAAATCTGTTTTGGGAGGATGGTACACACGAAGTGCGGATACCGTTGGTCGTCCGGACCATCATTGACGATTTCTATGCACAAACTTGATGCATTGCATATGCCATCTCATGTGTACGTAGGCAATAATCATGGTCCAGGGCATTTGTCAATTTGAACGTTGATCATTCATGCGTCCAACAAAAGGGGTTTTAGAAAGGTCAATCCGTACGACGTTTGCTTTCTCTTTTCAGTCCGTGGATGACGTACTCCAACTTGATCTCCTAGCAGCAGATTAAGCACATCCATTGACGACTTAGACGACTAGTCGTCCAATATGTTTTACGTGCCATTATTTCTAAAGGCGATATCGAATGCAAATATGGACAATTAACGGCTAAGTGTGGCTGTTATTGTCAACGTTGCGAAGTTTAAAAAGTCAAGAGTTACTTATTGAAAAAAACGAAAGTTGAGATCAATTGTAAAACGGACAAAAATTCATGTCATTGCAGAAGTAAAAAAAACAAGGCGTGTGCACATTATGTGAAACCATCGATTGCTTAGCCTTGAAAAGTTGTACTCATCCAAAATCACTGTACAACAGCAAAAGTGAACTCCATCGATTGCTTGCCTTCCGTTGTCATTCCCAATCTAAAGCAACGGTTGACCGCATCAAGACTAGCTACGAATGCCTGCCCATAAATTCTATCTGCACCGCCCACCTCAAAGCAGTGATCGGCGCCTATGCTAGAGTCGGCCATCAATTTCGTCATTCAATTCCTCCATAACCAACCTGAAGCTCAGAGTCGTTTTCAATTCGCTGCCGAGGGTCAATGGAAGATACTCATTCCGGAAATCCGTTTTGGGTGTATGGATCACAAGAAGGGTGGATACCATTGGTCGCAAGAAGGTTGGCTTACTCAAGAAAAATTATGCCATCTCCATTTTGGTGTTGGATAACGAAGAAGAAAAGAGAGTAGTGACATAACTTACTAATGTCTCTACTGACGAGGCATCATCTTAAAAGGTCACATCAAATGATAATGTGGACATTTAATGGCTATTTAACAGCAGTCAGTGTCCAAATTACCAAATTTGGCAAATTTAATAAGTTGAGTTACTTATTGAACAAAAGAAAATTTAGATCCATTGTAAAACAAATAAAAATTCAAACTCGTGTCATTTCAAATATCAAGAAAAACACCTGTGCTTGCATTTATGCAACGTTTGACATAGAAATTGACACACTATCCTCGTTCCTGGGTCCCTTTCTAGTTGAAATATATGTTCCCGCTTGTCATCTCACTGTAAATGCTGCAAACATTTTGGCGTCGACAAGACATAAACTCGCAAGTAATTCTCTTTCAAGTAGAGCCATGAAACGCTTTTGCTTTGCAAATGAAACATCCTTCTACTCTAAGTACAGACTGCATCCTATCCAGAATCACCGATTATAGTCTACTGTTGTACAATATTTTTAACCGTTAGTATAACAAAGAAACATGACCGGTGCAAATATTAACTAACATTTTGCTGAGAACTGTAATACAATTTTGAAAGCAATTCATTGTACAAATCCCAAGAAAATCATGACCACAACTCCAGCCAACCAGAAGTTGCCGCCTTTTGGACATCTTGACCCTCTAAAATTGGATCTTTCCAAGTCCTTGGCATCCAAATTTGGGTGAAAAATCACAAATGAAGTCTAGTCGGGGTTATATATCCCCTACATCAAAATGCGAAGAACAGCCAGACCAACAGCAGATATGGAGACAAGAGTACCAATGCAGTATTTAATCACGTCATATTTTGCTGCTTCCAATTGGGCTCTCAAGGCATGAATTTCCTGCAAACAAGTCTCACAATTAATAACCAGATTTCAAAGAGTCCTAAGCTCCTGAAATGAAGATTTTCACCTTACCCGATCAAGTTTGTTCGTGAGATTGGTGGTTTCAGCATTTTGGTTGGCTAGTTCATCACGTATCCGCCTGAGATAAGTTTCCGCTCAATAGTGTGAGAAAAAGAACAGAATGACTGTATGATCAATGAAAAACTTGTGGCAAAAAGCTTCATTGGTAAGGCTGTAGTAGTAAGCTTTTTACTCCTTACCCTCTTTCAAGATTTAAATCCAATCTTTGCCCAGCAGTAACTTTGTCTATCTCATACCTGATCAACAGATCACGTACAAGAATTAGAATCAACAAACCAAATTCAACCCTCTCAACCCACAATTTTCAGAAGACGCACTTCAATTCACTGCGTGTCTTATCTATATCACCACGAAGTTTTTCAGTCTCACGTTGCAACATAGATAAATGATGTTCCTGCATTGTTATAAAAAGTTAGTCATGGCAGGATATCATATACTTAATAATAAGATGATTTACTTTTGATGGACATAAAAATATTCACGTGTTAAGTGATGCCAATCTAGATGATAATGAATAGATTTCTCTGATTGAAATATACAAGAAAAGGACAAAAGTCAACAAATTTGAATCCACAAGGATTTGTTAAATTCAACCAAAAGCATCTTGAATTGTAATGGCAAATATATAGTATTAACATGTAGGAAATGAGAAGCATAACAGTTTTCAGTGAGATAGTGATGCCAATACTTCTCCGATATGGTAACACTCATGCAGGCCATGAAAGAATCAATAGATGCAGCATTTGTTAGGCACTCAACCAAAAGGCAAAAGTTACAGCCAAAGGCAAAAGTTTCAACTTTGGGCTTGTATTATTAGTTTACTCTTTAACTGGCTTTCAAAATCATGTAACTGCTTGCATTAAAATCGATAAGCCGGAACAAGATTATAGGGCAAAAAGCCCTCGCACTTGTTCAGGGTCAACTTTACTAAATGCATTAAAATCAATAAGACGGAACAAGATTATAGGGAACAAGATATCTGTGCTCTGACCATGCACTTATTGTGCTGTACTAGTGAATCCCTCTCTGAAATAGAAAGGCAACAACATGACAAGCCAGCAGAAGAAAAATGTTAATTTGCTCAAAAGCAGATGAAGGAATTCGAACATCCCCTAGTGCTTTTGTTATTCCCCTTCTGAGCATTGACTTTCACCAGGAATACATAATGACCACCACTAATGCAGATGCATTCATTCATGCTAAGAAATTGGAAATGTTGAGCATTTGACAAAATTTAAGACCATATTAAAAAAGAACTTAAAGTAAAACCACAGTTTCTTGAATGCAAATCCAATCGTGATTTTGGAACAGATAGAGCTCAAATGGAAAGGATCGGACAATGAGTGGAACTCTCTCTCCAGATTTCATCTGAAATGAGATGAACCCCGTAGATATCCCATTCAATCTTAGATTCCCGTCACCAAGGATTGTAATGATTTTAGCAAGAGCAGCCACACAGACGTCTGCTTGTATGAATACTATTGTGTAGTTACTATCTGCTCATATGAGTCTTCAATTTGTCTACCGTATGAAAGATGGTTAAGAAAATGTGCTGCTAATTGCTAAATAGGCATAGCACAATGAAACAGTGCATACCTGCGAACTTTGTACTTCAGACTTGAACTTTGAAAGGTTAGATTCTTGAAGTATTTCAGTCTACAAAGTACAGATTGGAGTCAGAACTTAATTCTCCAAGCATTCACATTGAACAATACTATCAAACGGTCGGTATGCAAATAAAACTAGACAAAAGTTGTATAGACAGGACTAAATACTTTTTGCATTTCTACTTTGGACACGAAAGAATGAGCCACGTTCTCCAAACTATCGTTCAAAACTTCTATGATCGCAGATGTTATTGCCTCGGCTTGCTTTGATGGCACGCCCTGTGCTTCTAAGCTCCTAACCTGAAAGAGAAAACAGTAACATACAGAAAAATTAAACTACACGAGCAGCAAACCATCAACTAGGGGAAGACGATGAATCGGGGATAAACCTAAATTACCAGAGCCAAAGTGTCGACGAGGCACGCGCGAGTCCCATTCGACTTCACGAGCTGAGAGAACTGCCTGCCATCGAATCTATGAATCGACGAAGACGACGAGGAGCTCGAGGTCGAGTACGCGTGCAAAGCGCGAAATCCCGTCACACAACGACGCTCCGACTTGATCCCCAATTGAAGCACGCGTCTTAATGCAGCCATCAAAAGAAATGCTCCGTACAAAAATCTCCACAAAAAAAAAAAAAAAAAAAAGGAGGAGGACTCGGAAGAAGAGGGAAGGAACAAATTAGAAAGCTACGAGCGGAATCGGAAGGCCCTGGGCGACGGCCGACGATACTAGAGAGACGGATCTCGCCCCGTTCTGCGATGAAAACCGAGATCGCCGGAGGATGATGATGATTCCCTTTCTCTTGGAAGAACGCTGATGAGATTGGAAGACCTAAACAAACCGAATTGAACAACACGAGAGGATTTGCGCTGACCCTATTTTTGTTTTTATTTTTATTTTCCAGCGAGTGGTTGCTTGTTCCCAAAGACTCATTTTTTCTCGCGAGCAAATTCGAGGATGGTTGCTTGTTAAACCCGGTTTTTATTGCCCCTTTTCATTTCGATAATTTGATTATTCTTTCCCATATTAATCTTCTTTTAATCTGGTCGCAATATCATTTTCGTCTAATTCAGAATCAATGTCTCATGTAAATCAAACGATATTTTTCTTTAATTCTAAATTCATACATATTGCCATCGATTTTTGCAAGAAAAAGATATTATTCATTAATATGTCGTAAATTACGAATCGAATGAAGAATTATGGATTTATTAGTTTCATTTTCTTTCAGACTGCTTACGATGAATTGGTCCACAATGGAGGACACGCTTGAACAGAAACTACCAAAAGTCCCCACGTCGAGTTGAATTTTTATATACCACCCGAATCTTCTTTGTTGCACATGTTTCTTCCCATTTCAAGGGTTATAAGAAAAACACCTGAAAAATTACCAAAAAAATCCCAAAATTATTGCAATTACACTAATTCAGTCATAAACTATTTTTTTTGCCAGCTCAATCTTAAACATTTTGCAATTATTCTAATTCAGTCCTTCTGACGAATTTTAACCTGATGACGATCAAATATTTTAATCTTTTTTTGAATTTCTTTTCTTTTTCTCTTTTCTTTTTTTCCTTCCTCCCCTCTCCTTCTTCTTCCTCAAGCCGGTCACTGGAGCTCGACAACCGACTAGGGAGGACGATCAGCGAGGTCGTCCTCACCAGCCATCAGACAAGGCTCGCCATGGCTGGGCAAGGTTCAACCTTGCCCGACAAGGACGACCTCACTGGCCATCCTCTCTGGCCGGTCGCCGAGGCGATGGCCGGCTCAAGGAAGAAGAAGGGAGAGGGAGGAAAAAAGAAAAGAAAAGAAAATCAAAAAATATATATTAAAATATTCGATCGTTGGTCGGCTGGCGTCCACGTCATTGTTGACCCAACCAAAATTTGCCAAAAGGACTGAACTGGAACAATTACAAAAGGTTTAGGACTGAACTAGAAAAAAAAAAATTAAGACTGAATTGGTACAATTGTAATAAATTTTAAAAAAAATTTGTAATTTTCCCGAGAAACACCTAACTCAATCTTTCTGCGGTCACTACTTATTGATACTACTCAAAGAAACCTACAACCAGCCAAATGACCCGCCGCCTATTAGCCAAAACCAGAAACATTTCTACAATGAAAAGTGCAAAACGTTAGACTTACAAACAATAGTAACAATCACGACGCGCCACCACAACAAATCTTCATCGACTCGGCACCTATGCCCATCACACTGGTCACCTCCCTGTGGATTATTTAACTCCAGTATAAAATTCTAAAGTCCAAAAAAGATTCCCGATGAAGATGAAGATTCAATACATAACGGTCAATGCCGACATGAACAAGGTAGCAAAAATCTCCTGTCCATAATAGAAGGGCACAATACTACACGAAAAGTAAAAAGCTCCAAATTCTCATAACAATGGCCACCACATAAAACTGCCGAATCAACATCTCAAATCAATCAGGGGCCAAACACTGACACAGATAGCCAGCCATCCATCAGTACCTTCTAGGGAAACGGTCCATGAACCTCCCTGATGGGCACTCGAATGCCATGTGCCCTCGTCCTCCACAGTTGCGGCAGATTGTAAAAGCTCCCATGCACTCACTGCTCGTATGACCCAGCTGCTGGCAGTTTCTACACACAAGATCCCTGAAACCACCACCGCTGCTGCGCCCACCACCACCACCACCACCCCCCCCACCACCACCACCTCGCTCTCCCATAACATTGCCTTTAGGACACTGCCTAGCGACATGCCCAGATATGTTGCACAAGTTGCAGACCGGCTCATTCGGGCAATCACGTGCCAGGTGGCCAGTTTTCCTACAGTTGTTGCATGCCTTCTCATTCGTACAGTCAGATGCTATGTGCCCTTGCTTGTAGCAGTTGTTACACAGCCTCAAGTCACCAGGAGCAGCGGTGCATTCTCTGGCAATATGTCCGGCCTTACCACATGTATGGCAGATGCTTTCATTCGGACAGTTGCTGGCCGTGTGGCCAGGTTCACGGCAGTTCCAACATAATGATTTGGTGGTGCATTCTGAAGCAATGTGCCTGGCAAGCCATTGGGAATTAATTAAACAAAATGGAAGCACATCAGTAGTGCTACAAACCCCATCCATCCACTTAAAAAGGGATGCTGCCTAGCTAAATAAGAACAGTGCATCATCACTCTATAGCAAGCTTGGCAATCCACATTTGCTGACGTGATAATGGTAACAAAAAGACAATACATCTAACTTTTACATGGCATCACTTTAGTTTTCATATAAAATTCACCGTAGTTCCGAGTCATTATACTTCTTCAGGCTAGAGAGCAAGAATAAGAAAAGAACTCTATGCTGTTGGTAGTGTGTTCAATGCTTTTATTTCTTCATTCTATACATAGGATATTAAAGATTAATTGGCTTCCTCAAGTCATTAGACTTGGTACAAGGGCTTATCACTCCTTGGATTAGCATGGATTCATTATTCACTAGACACGAAAAAGACTGGATAAGGAGGACTAAAGACAATTGGAGTTTCAAATCTGGGGAAAAAGCCACCTGACAACCACTTACTGAACTGAATCCTTGAGAAGAATCAGGCTTGTAACGTATCATTCCACCACATGCAGATCCACATTGAGTTAAACATTTCAAAATCCACTCCAGGCCGTATGAAATGTGCCAGAAAGTGGAGCAAGATCTACATGTTGACTTTTCCACTGAATATTGTAAAGCAAAAGCCCCAGATAATGTTTTATTCAGAATAAACTCCCTTGCCAATGCAAGACACTTACTCTGGTGGTATACCCTTATCAAGTTTCACCAAAATACACGCATCCTATATGCACCTGCACCTGACACAAATCACAGTGACTACTCAAGAAAAGAGTTACTGACCCGGGAAGACCACAATTGTGACAAATTGCCACATTGGGACAGTCTCTAGCAAAATGCCCAGGACGTTTGCAATTCTTGCACAGATCTCGGCTGGAAAAAGTCAAAAAACACTGATCAAGCAGAATGAAGGACAGAACAGCATTAATCTTGTAAGAATTCACTCACCTGATTCTTGGGGTCACAGAAGACAATAAAATTTTGAAAAAGCATACCGATACAAATCCAACACAGCAATTAGATAATCTAAAGCATGGTATGTCCCCCTCTCACATGTCTATCAGAGGATCCCAACCCTTATCAGGGTTCCTTCCCTAAACTCTAATTGAGAAGGATGCAGCAAAAGCAAAAGAAAAACAGCAAATCCTGCATACTCATCCAGCAACATTCTATATATGTCACATCTTAGTGCAATGAACAGTAACTTCACACAGCTAGTACATCAGAAATCACACACACACACACAAAAGCAAAGGAGAGAAGGTTGGAAAGGGTAAATCCTAACACAGAGATAGTCATCTCATTATCTTTCGACAAACAAGTAAATTACCAAACAAGCAAACCTCATCAAAAGCAATATATACATCTTCCTTTTTCTTTGGCCGAAGACTATTAAGGTTTATTAAATATATTGATCATACTTCACAATTCTATAGATTTAAGGCACAATGTAATGCCCTGTTCCACAGAGGAATGAGATCGAATCCAAAAACAGGAGAGTAGCCAATTTCAAAACACCTGAAACCACGACGAGAGTCTCTCCTGTAAGGCGCATCGCGATATGAAAAGCGCTCAGAACGCATCTTTCGATCAATCGGGCTCCTGGACCTGCTCCTGCTAGGGCTCCTGCTCATTGAAGTCATCCTCAAAACTCCTCTTAACAATATTCACCACCACAAGTCTCCACTAGCTGCCACCAAGACCAACACAGCTCCAACCTGCTCCCTGTCCACATCACAATATCACACCACATATCATAACTGTCAGTCCAACCACACCTCCATCCTTCCCCTTCAGAAACGGAACAGACCACATTCCTAACATCAAAATCTCAACAAGAAATCCGTCTAATATAATCACATCGCCACATGCTTAGAAGCAAATGGTAGCAATTTTTTTCCACAGCTCAGCCACATCCTTCATTATCCCACGCCCATATCCATTGCAATGAAAGTGCCCGCGGATTACATAGACATATGCATCTTGAACTTGTAGTCCAGCTCACACATATCTTCCCTTTGCGCGACAGAGTTATTCAAATGTTTTAGAGAGCAAGAGGGAAAATTTAAAGGCCATCATGGGTTTGACATCGCTACAGAGATTTAGCTCATGATGCCGCAAGTAATTAGTACGATAGTTGAAGAATCTGACTAAATTCGGAACTGTTGGACCACACTTTACGGGAAAATATTAAGGAAGCCATCTCCACTATATTGGGATTTAAACAATAATGACGTCCCCAATATGCTCTCCTCAAGCTACAATTCGATTCAGATGAGGGCAATTTGCCCTGCTGAAGCTCCAGCCTTCATTATACAAATTTTCCCCATTGACTCAAAACTTTGGAGATTTTATGCTCATCAAGAAATCAATTCAAAGTCTGTTACTTCTCTCAACCATGAAAGAATGAGGCAATCATGTCTTCCTAGTTGTGTTACGTTTTGATAGTTCAGTTTATATGCCTGATTAGTAATAATAAGTGAAAAGATTAATTTTTTAGGTGTATAAGCACATGAAGTCATTACTTCATTGCACCCATTGGAAAAAATCTCCTAGCTTCATCCATGCTCCCGAGCATGTTTAACATTGCAGTCCCTTCATCAGGTGCATTTCGTCAGAACCCTTCCGCTGATCCAGATCAAACCCTTACACATATTGCCTCATTGCACCCTTTTTGTCTCTCCTCTTCTTTATTTCATATCTCAGCGGTAGCCCAACACGGTTTTGGAGCAGAAGGACAAACACAGCAACACCAGGAAAACAAAAACAAAAAAGGGATCGATCCTGCGACACACACAAGACAATCTGCACAAAAAAAGGGATCTTCCAAAGAAGCACCCAAAGAGAAAATCGCCAAATGCTTGACAAGAACGGGCAAACACGTGCCATCACCACGAATCAATTCAACTGATTAATGCCAACGAATCCAATGGACACCGAAGATTTCAACCCAGAGGAGCTCGATTTCACGACATAATCTCACAGCAAGCGTACCCAGATACCATTGAAGCTAGACGCTATATGCAACCGCGACGGGACCATCAACGGAAACCCTAAAACCATAATAAAGCACCCATGGAAAGGAAGGGAAGATAGCGTCGGTCGTACCTCTGTCTGGTTCGATTTCAATCAGCAAGCTGAAATGGCCACAAGGAGGTTGATGGGTGTGTGTTGATGTGTGGAGCGATTGGCTTGAGCGAGGAGGAGATTCGGTCAGAACCTCAGAGGGAAGCCATGGAAGGGGTATCTGTAAGAGCGACCGATGCAGCTGTTTGAGGGTTTAAGCCCAAGCCCAACAAGTCATTTGGGCCTTAGTCCATTCGATTTACAATGTGGACTGTCTCATCAAAATATAAACTTGCAATCTGGACCAAAATATATATAAAAAAACGAATATCCATACACGATAGAACGAATAAAGCAAATAACTCCATTTCAGTGCTGGGAAAATAGGAAAAGTGGAATTTATTTTTAAAAGGTTTCTTAACCAACCAAATGATTGATCTAGTGGTAGGAGGTTCCCCATCTTCCACGAGGTCGCGAGTGCCCGACTTATACTACGTTGCCAAACTACGACATATTTTGTGTGAAGAGACTATATAACTATACATATTATGGGCCCACCACAACATGTACGTCAATCTTGAAACTTCGGATTGTAGGTGATATGATGTACCTACGATATAGACCTATCAAAATGAGTCCAAAACCCATTTAATAACCCTACAGTATTTAAATTGATCATAACAAACGTTGCAGACCAACATAATGGATCTCCAAAATAAATAGGCCAAAATGAGTAGGTTATAAATTGGTCCATTATGAACCAATCTACAACCCACTTAAGACAACCCATATACGAAGCCTCTATTCTCTAAGCTTTCATTATTAGGTGGACTTAACCCATTTAAGAGATCCACAATTAATAGGCTCTTTCTAATTTTTC
>BCNH02000009.1:17177351-17216858 GCA_001662345.2 Metrosideros polymorpha var. glaberrima
TAACAATATAATTTTTTTGAAAAAAATCATAAAAAAACAAGCTTTCTTAAGTTGAGTTCAATATGGAAGTGTTTTAGTAATATAAGTCAGGTTGGATCAAGTATGTGTTAGGTATGGGCCGGTTTGGGTATGGGTAAAGAAATTTGGATTACAAATAAATGAGCCATAAATGGATTAATGGATCAATTTGAGTCAGACCATTTATGACCCGATCCAAACTCACTAGTTTGATAGATCTACTAAGGTGAAATCCAATCATTCCATTTGCAGGTGTAGTGATTTTCATTTTAAATTGTTGATTTTCCCATTTTTTTAATATTTATCTTTTGCTAAACGAACCGAATTGCCGAGAACTTATGATTTTAAAACAAGATATGTTTTATGGAAAATTCATTAAATAACCTTTTCTCGAAACAAATGGATGAATACACTTTTGCGAGCATAAATATTATTTCTGTAATTCTCAGCCCACACGATCATATCGACCTTGTAACTTTCTTATGAGGCTAATTGACACTAGAATTATTTTTTCTAGGGAAAAAGTCACAAAAAAATCTCGAATTTTGCTAATTGTGACACATTTACCCTAAACTATTTTTTTGACGCAAAAAACCCAAAACTTGCGCCCTTGTCGTGTGACACATTTACCTTAATTTTTTTTTATGTAACATTAAAAATCCAAAATTTATACATGTGTGACACATTTGTCCCAAACTTTCTTTTGTGACACCAATTTTTTGGGATAAATGTGTCACATGAATACAAGTTTGGGGTTTTTGGTGTCACAAAAAGAAGTTTGGGGTAAATGTGTCACACATGTACAAATTTGAAGTTTTTTGTGTTACAAAAAAGTTTGGAGTACGTGTGTCACAATGAGCATAATTTAAGGTTTTTGATGACTTTTACCATTCTTTTAAAGATTATTATACATCAAATGTTGTGATTTTAAGCATGCGATATGTAACATTACTATAATCATATGTTTAATCACTTGTGTTGATCCGAGACGGATGAGCTATTGGAAAATTACATATCTTTTTATTTGATAGTTTGGGGTACGTGTGTTACAATGAGCATAATTTAAGATTTTTTATGACTTTTACCATTCTTCTTAAGATTATTATACATCAAATGTTGTGATTTTAAGCATGCGATATGTAACATTACTATAATCATATGTTTAATCACTCGAGCTGATCCGAGACGGATGAGCTATTGGAAAATTACATATCTTTTTATTTGATTAGTTAATAAGAGAATAGAAAACCAAATAACAATCTTTCGACTGCCAAATTCTCGAAGTCGTCAAACAATGGCAGCATCAAACGTCCCAATGATAGCTGAATTCCCCCGTCATGATCATCACGATAGCTTTCAGGATCATAGGCCGCCACCCTCATAGTCCCACCTAACCTAACGGCGGTTAACCGGATACAGTTAAAACGGTTGGGAAAAAGGCGTTACCCCCCTGCAAGCTGCAACTGTGGCCTCCCTGTCGCATTCTTGCAACCGAGGCAATAGCAGATTCTATCTTCACAGAGCCAAAACCAACTAAAGTTCTTTAAGATGCGACCAGCCACAGAGTCACTTGCAATTGCAACTTGCAAAAGATGGAACATTTTTCTTTTTTCGTGAGCTTGCAGAAGGATAAGACTCGCAGAGATTAGGATAGTGCCCATAATTAGTTTCACGGATCCTATTTCGAGTAACAACAATTCTCGACACAGACATGAAGAAATTACTCCGGCTGCAACTCATAACTAGACACCGAAATCCAACACTACTCTCGATTAATTCGAAATTCACGTGATTTTTACACTTCCTCACTAATTTTCAACGGAGATAACACTTGTTTGCCACGAAACGACGAGAACGACCGATGCGAAAATGATATCAGTACAGGAATCAACCGATCAATTCTCCAAATCTTTGGTTCCTCGAACACGCTTCAACTCAGCCATCGTCACTTAGAATGCACCTGATCCAGTTCACTTTCGCTGGTTAAAATGAAAGCAAGTTGATGAATGACAACACTGAGAAAGGAGGGGGGGTGGGGGTGCTCTTTAAGCTATCTTGGGACAAGAGGTAAGAATATTCTCCTCTTTTCCCCTGCCTTCAATCGACTTATCTTCTCAGCGGACGACAATGGATTTGCCCACAGCCTCGGTGGTAATCTTTTTGTCTTTCTCAAGGAAGAAAAGAACGTGGACATTGCTTCGCTTTATCTCCTGCTGTCTGATTTATCTCCAGCTGTCTGATTATATTCGCACCGGTATACTGTCCTCTCTTAGCTTTGTGATGCTTCAACAGGGCAGAAGGTTCTGTTTCTCGAGGGTAATTCAGTAAAAAAAAAGGTATTCGTAAGATCGCTCGGGAAAGTGGACTAGTCGCGTACGGCGGCATGTTTCCCCGAGTGTAATTGAGTGTACTATCTCTCCACCGAGTGATTTCTCGCACGTCCAACTTCTGACGTTTTAGCAAAACTGGATCTGCGATTGATTTGTCGAAGATTTCTAATGAGCAAAAGGAGCAACCTTCATGGTAATAAGGCTTAGGTCATTTAGTGCACGCTCGACATTTCGTAACATAGGTAAATGATAATTTGATGTGCAATGTGATCCATAAACTTTAATTTGTTCAATGTGGTTTTTGAACTTCAGATACATGTTCACTCTAATCCATGAATTATATGAAAATGTTCAATATTTTCCTTCAATTTGAATTAATGTAAGGGCAATGTTGAACATTTTTCATTCAGTTTAGGAATTAAATTGAACATGTACTAAAAGTTTAGAGATCATATTAAACAAATTAAAAATTAATGGACAGCATTGCACATTAAGCTAAAGTTCATGAACCATATTGAATAAATTTAGAGTTTGTGGATTACACTATACCTAGAGGCAAAGTTTAGAAACCGTTTGTGCCATTATCCCTTCGTAACATCGATATGTTTCTCCCTTAATTACCATATAACTCGACCGGCAACACACTCACTTTTTCGTTTTAGGTAAATGTCTTGCCCTACGTGTTGCATTCACCGCTTCAAACTCCAGATGCTTTGCTAGACAAGCTAAGTTGACAGTGCATGTGATGTCACACCATGTTGCAAGTGGATTCTCGTTAGTTAATATGGGGCGAAGCAGTGTGGTACACACTACGCACCAAATCCTAAACCAACCCCATGTTTCATAAAAAGACGAAGCATAATTTCTCCGTCTGTATCAACGTATATACCATGCATGTGAGGTCACTGACAGAATTCCACAGTCTACAGAAGCCGCACTCGCCGCCCTTCTCCACCAATCCTCTCTTCCAATCTCCCGTGAACTCTCTCTCTCTCTCTCTCTCTCTTCCCTCGCGCATAAATACATCGCCAAGAGACCGTCCAAACATCACGTCCCCCAGAAACACGCGCTGAAAATCCATCCAGAAACAAGCAAAATGAAGCAGCACTCCCTCTTCACCATGGCTCTCCTCCTCCTACTCGCAGCCCAACTCCCGCTTACCCGATCCGCCGGCCACGACTACGTCGACGCATTGTCCAAGTCCATCCTCTTCTTCGAGGGCCAGAGGTCCGGTTGGCTGCCACAGGACCAGCGGATGGCGTGGCGCGCCAACTCGGGCCTCGCCGACGGGTGGACGCACCACGTGGACCTGACCGGCGGGTACTATGATGCGGGCGACAACGTCAAGTTCAACTTCCCGATGGCCTTCACCACCACCCTGCTGGCGTGGAGCGTGATCGAGTTCGGTGAGATGATGCCCCCAGCCGAGCAGCGGAACGCTCTGGTGGCGGCCCGCTGGGGCGCTGACTATCTCCTCAAGTCCATCTCTCAGCTGCCTAACCGGATTTTTGTGCAGGTAACGATGAAGGCTATACATTTTCACTTACTTTCTTCATTGTCTGTAGTGATTAAACAGAGCGTACCTTTTCTGCGTACTCTGACGCGAGCTATCTACACTGGGTCTCCTCCTCCTGTCAGAATGCAGACATGTTTAACCTTAACTAATGTGACTTAGTGTCCGCTCAATTTTGCGTTGTTCATGCAAAAAAGGAAGTGCATTTACATAGATTCATTCGTGGATGGGTTGGAGGAGAAATCTAATCATGATAAGGGAGAAAACTTGTAGAGTTTAAGGCAAGGGAAGCTCAGTGCAAGTCCAACTTTTTTCTTGAGATATAACTTAGTGAGTTTATTAACAGCAAGTCAACCATTCACCATTGCCTTTTGGGCCAACAAGATTCATCGTTTCGTTCCTCTCTCTTTGTGTAGCGACCCGGTTCAGCTGATTAGTTAGTGAGAAGACAAGAATATGGTTACTCCCTTGTCTCGTATCGACACGCAAAGTCCCGTCTTTTTTCCTTTTCTTTCTCCATCCTCTCGGAGTATCTAGCAGCCCAGGAAGGAAATGCGGACACTTCTTGTTTTGTCTTTTGATAAACTAATGAAGTTTGTTTTGGCAGAAAGAAAATAACAACCATATTCATCGTGCGAGAAAATGCTAATATTCTACTGCACTTGCATAAGACTCCGTGCTGCGCTGCACATCATCGACAGGAGGGTACATTACTATAAGTGTTCGAGATATTCCCTTTTAACGTCACCCCCCGCAAGCTTTATGCCTAATTTAATCTCTTTTAATAAGTCCATGATGTGATAAGTACTCCATCCTGGAGATCGGGTTTATTATGGATCGGAGTGTTTGAATCGGATCCAGATCATGTCCATATCAGCTGGTTATTCGTGCAAGGACTCCGGAATCAGCCATAAACCTCGGAAACTTCGAGACCGCCGTGCTACCTTCTCAGAGCAAAAACATTAATGATATTTCTAGGATTGGCATCGCAACTTCGATAACAATGGCCGGTGAATCAAGTGACGACTTTGATAATTGAGCGGTTCTGTCACAGGTGGGTGATCCAAATGCTGACCATAACTGCTGGGAAAGACCGGAGGACATGGACACTGCGAGAACTGCTTTCGTCGTTGATGCCCCTAATCCAGCTTCTGACGTTGCCGGGGAGACTGCAGCAGCTCTGGCGGCGGCGTCCATGGCGTTCCGGTCATCAGACCCGGGATATTCTGAGACCCTCTTGAGAAACGCCGTCAAGGCATTCAAGTACGCCGACAATCACAGGGGAGCTTACAGTGACAATGCCAATATCAAAGACGATGTTTGCCCATTTTACTGCGACTTCGATGGGTACCAGGTAATGCTAATGTTGCATAAAGAGAGTGCAATGACTTGTCTTCTGTTACCACCATAAAAATCGAGGAATGTGCGTGAAATTTGGATGGCCAATGAACCCATCACCGTGCTACCATTGTCCTAATCTACTAAAATTTTCGCCAATAGTAGAGGTGAATGACTTTTTACCGATCATATATATCGCATAATTAAATTATATGTTTGCGAGGGAGATTGGGATTATCCCAAGTTTGGTCTCGAATATTCAATGCACGAAGAACAATTATCCATCAGAAAGAGAAAACATATCCAACTATTGTTCACATACTTTAGAGTTTATATGGGAGTTTTGATGCAGCAAAATGACTGAATTGTGTGGTTTGGTTTGTCCTGTGCTCGTGGTTGTCAATTAAGACTCTCATAATCACGAGACTAAGTGATTTACTTAATTAATTTGGCTTTTGGACTTTCTCTTGCTGCAACAGGACGAGTTGTTGTGGGGTGCAGCGTGGCTCAGGAGGGCGACTCAGGACAATTCGTACCTCGATTACATCCAAACCAACGGTCAGACGCTCGGCGCTCAAGAGAATATCAATGAGTTCGGTTGGGACAACAAACACGCCGGTCTCAATGTGCTCGTCTCCAAGGTACATAAGAACCCCAAAACTCCAATTTTCTAAACATGTAATCACATTCCATATCCAATGCTTAAATAGGGACCTTACTCAGTGGAATAAGGCTTGGTTTGTTTTTGTAATGTCCAAATAAATTCGTCAAATTTTTCAGGAATTCCTGGAAGGCAGCATGTTCGCGCTCCAATCCTACAAGGCATCGGCGGACAGCTTCATGTGCACACTCATCCCCGAATCATCGACCTCCTCCCACATAGACTTCACTCCCGGTGGCCTCATCTACAAGCCTGGCGGCAGCAACCTCCAGCACTCAACCTCCATCTCCTTCCTCCTCCTTGTCTATGCCAACTACCTCGAGCGGACCTTGCAGTCCGCCAGCTGCGGCGGTGTGACTGTGGGCCCAGCCACGCTACGGCAGCAGGCCAAGCGACAGGTCGACTACATCTTGGGCGACAATCCAAAGGGCATGTCTTACATGGTGGGCTACGGTAAGCAGTATCCTCAAAGGATCCATCACCGCGGGTCCTCGCTCCCGTCGATCAAAGACCAGCCTGAGTCCATTGGATGCAAGGAAGGATCGGTCTATTTCAATTCGCCGGGGCCTAACCCAAACGTTCTCGTCGGGGCCTTAGTGGGCGGACCCATCGAGGACGATGCGTTTGAGGATGACAGAGCTGATTTCAGGAAGTCCGAGCCGACCACTTACATCAATGCACCATTTGTTGGTGTGCTTGCATATTTTGCTGCCAACCCAGATCTTAGCTGATGGAAGACTTGTAGGAAGAACACAAACACAAGGAGCTCCTATCTTTTGCAGGAATAGTTCATGGTGTGGGAATTATACAGGTCTCTCGTCTTGGGCATACCAAAGAAGGAACGGGCTATTTCTTTTTTGCCCTTTTTTGGAATTGTTTTAGGACCTGCAGAGCGATCTGCATTGGTTCTTCTTTTTCTCATTGAGTTCAGCCTTGCTTGTCATTGAGGCACAAAGCTTCATAACAAGCTTAGGGGAAATAGGCATGTCATGTTTGTCATGTCTCTATCATGTGACTCTCTGTTATCACCTGAATTTGATATAGTCAAGGTGATTGCGAGTGAACAACTGAGCACAACGATTTATGTTGTGTTATGGAGTAGCTTTTCTCTGAGAGACGGTGGTGGTAGGACTCGAGCTGCTTTTAGTCCAAACAGGAAGACTTTTCATCTGATTCTTTCCTAGCTTAAAGGATCTAAACACAAAATAGTATCTTAATTTTCAACAGGCAGAAATCACATGAAAGATTTTTAAAGTAATTTTGGGGATCTGGGCATAGGCTTTGGAAGGGAGCCCAAGCGAGCAAGTTCCGCAGAAGCAAGCAACGCCAACCCTCGGCCGGCCCATGACCCCTTCATAAGTTCTCGCGCCAAAATTCTGATTCCGATCAGGTGCTGTGCTCCGGCCACCCGCTTGTTTTCCTTACTCATTAGCTTAAGGCAACCTTTCCCAACCTCAATACTTGGTAGCTCGCTCACTCCATCTCCTGCTCTAGATAGCCGAAGTGGAACATACTGCGCATGAGGAAGTGCTTTCATTGTCTTTATAAATGATAGGTTGGCCATTGTACCGTAACATCCGTTGTAGTCTAGTTGGTTAGGATACTCGGCTCTCACCCGAGAGACCCGGGTTCAAGTCCCGGCAACGGAATTTTTTTTTTTTTTTTTTTTTCCGTTTAGGAATTCATATAACCTATACTCCTTCACATGGTATATTATAAGCGAGGGTTCTTAACAAGTGAGCTTCGCAAGTAATGTAAGATCTTTCAAGGCCCTTCTGTTTCCATCATTTTCTCATCTTTTTCCTTCCTTTAAGTTGAGTCATGAGCATGATGAACTGGGTGGGGCAAGCAAAGGGCCAATTGACCGGACCCCCGGGTGATCGCAAACCGTTCGCGTGGCGAGAAAATATTGCCTCCGATCATGTGCCGAATTGCTGAGTTGGCGAGCCGTGCACCGTCGACATGTAGACCCCGAAATCGCCTCGAGATCTTCCGGGGTTAAATCAAGGCCATCCACGAGAGAGAGAGAGAGAGAGAGAGAGAGAGGAAGGAAGACAACAAGAGAGAGAACGGAAGAGAACCGAAGCCTCACATTCACTTTCCAAGAAAGAATCTCTCTTCAATCAAACAACTCACACAGAGCCGAGATGGCCTCATTTTGGTGTAGCATACTATGGCAATTTGTCCAATTCCCCAAATAGCAAGTGGAGAAAAGACAAAAATATCAGACAATTCTGAGGTCTTCAATTATAAAATAAAAAATAAAAATAAAAAGACTTCTTTTTTTAAGAGGTTATGATTGAACTTCTCATCTGAGCCACTTGATGCGAGCCCTGCCAAGTGAGCAAAGGTTATCGTCCACGTGGCGGGGCTCCATTGGGTGGTGCACGGCAGCCTCAAATGACACATCTAAGGAAATACACCTAGAGCAATTATATAAGAGATCAGTTGAGCGAGCGTGCATGTGTGGTTAAGAGAGGCCAAAGAGAGAGAGGCAGAGGCTTTGAGAAGAGATAAGATAACACAGTTTTTTTTTTTTCGCTTGTTGGGCTGTGTTCGAGTTTGGCCTTCAACAATGGCATCGGCTTCTCTCCTCAAGTCATCTCCCGTGCTTGACAAGTCGGAGTTCGTGAAGGGCGGGCACACTCTTCGCGTCCCGTCTCTCGCCACCGTCCGCTGCCACCCCACCACCGCCCCCTCCGCTCTCACTGTCAAGGCCAGCGCCTACGCCGATGAGCTCGTCAAGACTGCGGTACGTGGTTCAGCTCGTCTCCTTCGTTACTTCTAGGATACTCCCTAGTACACGAGTCGATGCGAGTTTGATGGTAAAGCCTAGAGAATATGAATGTTGTCACCTTAGACGTTCAAACAGTAGCAAAGTGATTGCACTACTCATTTAGGAATATAGTGATGCTGCACTATACCTCCTGGTGAGAAAAAAATCCGATATTGTAAGTATTATAACCATGTCCAATGCAACATTTTGTATGTCGCGCTCCGTCACTCGATGAATCTACCAAAATATTGATTGCAAGAAAGCCGGAAACAAGAATGCTAGTGTCCATGAAGTCGGCAAAGTGTAAAATATCATGAAAATAGACACAATCACAGATAAGATAGCAAGAAGCTATAAGCTAACTGTCATGTTCTTTCTTGATGGGGGATCATCATATCAGAAAACGGTTGCATCGCCCGGGAGAGGAATCTTGGCCATGGACGAGTCGAATGCGACCTGTGGGAAGCGTTTGGCGTCCATCGGGCTAGAGAACACCGAGGCCAACCGCCAAGCCTACAGGACACTCCTGGTCTCTGCTCCGGGACTCGGCCAGTACATCTCCGGTGCCATCCTCTTTGAGGAGACTCTCTACCAAACTACCACCGACGGCCGCAAGATGGTCGACGTCCTCGTCGAGCAGAACATCGTCCCTGGTATCAAAGTCGACAAGGTAAGTCCCTGTTGACACTGGTTTCAGTCAACAAAGTGTGGCAATGACTGATATGTCTCCAAAGTCTTTTGTTGCATCATATTGTTAGCTAGGCTTTAGGCTTTAATAGAGTCAACATGTTGAATCAAAAGAGCATGTGACGCTGAGCAGCTAGTTCAGGTTGAAAAAGGCTCAATTGGACATGTAGATTTTGGTGTCTTGCTTATTCTCAGAGGGAACGTAAGATGTGTTTGCCTTTTGGGGACAACAGGGTTTGGTGCCATTGGCTGGGTCGAATGACGAGTCGTGGTGCCAAGGGCTCGATGGATTGGCCTCCCGCTCGGCTGCTTACTACCAGCAGGGTGCTCGCTTCGCTAAATGGTATGAGGACATTCCTCTTTCTTATGTTTGTTTTCAAATTAAACTAATACATTGTGTCGCATGCGTTCCATTTTCGTCGTCGGTTAATCGAAAACTCCATAAACTAACTCCCGGGACGAAAATCTGCAGGAGAACTGTGGTGAGCATCCCCAACGGCCCATCTGCCCTGGCCGTGAAGGAAGCCGCCTGGGGTCTTGCCCGCTACGCTGCCATTTGCCAAGTAAGTCGCTGATCATCCGGATTCAGTTCATCTAATAGTTTTAGGAGCCTTTCACCTATGTCAACGCCAACCATTTAGCTGATTCGGTTCATAACTTGAGTTTTGACCCATGTCAAAGCCAGCCAGCCAACTGATGCAATCATAAGATAGAGTCAATGTGTCCATTTGTTGTTCACCCGTCCGTCTTCTGAAGCAGGGGATAAGATTTGGTTGGACGATGGTCAATTTACTGACAACCATTTGTGTGACTGACGATGATGCATAGGACAATGGATTGGCCCCAATAGTGGAGCCAGAGATCTTGTTGGATGGAGAGCACGGGATCGACAGGACATTCGAGGTGGCCCTGAAGGTGTGGGCTGAGGTGTTCTACTACCTGGCTGAGAACAATGTACTGTTCGAGGGCATCCTCCTGAAGCCCAGCATGGTCACGCCCGGCGCCGAGTGCAAAGAGAAGGCCACTCCCCAGCAAGTCGCCGAGTACACGCTCAAGCTCCTCCACCGCAGGATCCCGCCTGCTGTTCCTGGAATCATGGCAAGTCCCTCCTTAGTTTCCTAGTTAAAAGATTTGCGCTTATTGATTGTCTTCATGTTCTATGACAAGTGTTTAGGACAAATGAGTCCAAGAAATCTTTGATCACATGTAACAGTTGTCTTTGGAATTGAGCAGTTCTTGTCTGGTGGGCAATCCGAGGTCGAAGCAACCCTGAACCTGAACGCAATGAACCAGTCCACGAACCCATGGCATGTGTCCTTCTCCTACGCTAGAGCCCTCCAGAACACCTGCTTGAAGACGTGGGGAGGCAGGCCCGAGAACGCGAAGGCCGCTCATGACACGCTCCTTCTCCGTGCCAAGTCCAACTCCCTCGCCCAGCTTGGCAAGTACACCGGCGAAGATGAGTCCGAGGAGGCCAAGAAGGGTATGTTCGTCAAGGGATATGTTTACTAAGGCGAAGCACTGCAACTCCACGAGCTCAGAAGATGATCACAGATTTACTTATCATGGTGATGTCGGCGGATGGAGCATTGGAAGCTATGAAGAAGTAGAACTGCTAATTCCTCTCTCTCTCTCTCTCTCTCTCTCGAATCTCAATGTGTGATATATTATATACATGCATGGTGATCTTTTTTGTTTGTTGATGGTCTGGCACTCTTTAGTTGCTTAATAAAGCTTCTTGATGACGAGATCGGTTGGTTTGTACTTCTGTGCTTATGAGTATGTCCAGTAGCCTTTTCTTCTTCAGGGACTTCATGAATGCTCATTTGCAGTTTGGTGAAGAATCATTTCTTCATCTTAGAAAGAAACTCGAATTGCATGGAACTGAAGTAAGCTATAATCATTGGTCAATTAAAGCATAACTTGCTACTAGTCAGAATCTTAAGTAAATCTGAGAGCCTGGTTGGATCGACCTCGATATTTTAGAGACTGTCGATCCCGGTTATGGACCGGCGAGTACACAAATTCCTCAGCAGAGATTTGCACTTAAACTAACTCATCGCCAGCACTCAGCAAGAAAAGAGGAAAGTTCAATGTTACATCCACCTGCATCTATAATCTGAAAGAACTGGAGTTTCCGATGTCGTCTGGCATCGCTATACAGAAGTATATAGTGGCCTGACTGTTCGGTCGCGTTACATAGACTTTTTCTCTCTTTACCATGACAAATGTTCATGTAAACTCAACACGGATAGCGGACGCTGTTCCACGAGTGGGATTCACCTGATATAACCACTAGGCACACGGATGCACAAACTTTCACTCAGCACAGCCTAGTACTTTTATACTTTTGGTGAACTTAAGTGGTGTTACCTAATAATCAAAACAAAAAGCCCAATGACTGAACTCATCACAGCTGCCCTTGATACAGAATTTAAGAAAGAAATATCAAATGTAGAAACTTCAGGGTCCTAAGTAAACACATGGAAGTATATAGAACATGAAGAAAGTGTAAAAAGAAAAAAGATGAATCCTTCACTCAGTAACAGCCTAGCAGGCAGCATCAGAGTCACTTGCCCAATACATTCTGCAGCTGTAAAGTAAAATGAAGATGGATTACTGATAACTTAACTTCTTTCCCTGTCTTTGGCATTAATGAGTTCCCAATTACACTGTTATAGATGATAACCACTAGGCTCCATTTGTTTCGCGGAAAATGAATGATCTGGAAAACATTTTCATACAAATATCGATTATATTGCTTACAAAAATGAATGAACAAAAAATATTCCCATTGTCCATGAAATTTGTTTAGACATAAAATATTGTCGATAATGAAAAAAAAAATTACCGACTAATTGTTTCAAGCGATATAAGCGATCATTTTCAGGAAAATATTTTTCAAATCATTCTTTTTTCAAGAAATAAACGAAGCCTTATATTGGTTTCTTTTTCCGATACTCTTCCACAGGAAAAGTAACAAAGCAAATATAGCCTCCAACCTTTTCTTTATTGAAAACCGATGATTCCTACAAGAGAACCGGTGGTTTCCAGGAACATTTCTCCTGAGATACCCAAGGGAAACTTTTGGTTCTGACCACTATACAAGGAGCAGACTGGACGCAACTCATTATCAACTTTGAACATCAAAAGTAAAGAATCTATTTGAAGTTTTGAAATCAGAAGATAAACGGTTGAACGAACACATGACGGTCTAGCATATTTTCTCTTTTTTATCTTTTCAGGTCAGCAGAAACACCGTGAAAGAAATGCATTAACGGTCGAGCTACCTCTGCACAAGTTTATATAGGTGCATAATAAGCCTTAAAAGCAAAAACATCAGACATCTAATGCATAATGCACTTCCTCTTTGCTGTTTTCCCCCCCTCTCAGTCTGAAATGTGACTGAATCGTAGTAGCAAACTTACCAAACTAGACCACAAAATTTAGAGGGATGATATGGTTTCACATCAAAGTTTGCACGACTTCCGGCTCTGAGAAACTTGCTTCAACATCTCCGCATTAAGAATGGGCAGGAAACAGAACTTACAATCTAATTTCTCCATTTACTCCACAAACTAGCCTGATTCAAAATGAATCTTCACCATCCAATTAGATAATTCACTTCATTGCCTGGCAATCAATCAATTGTCCATGCAAAAACTGATATCGAAAGCGACGCTGATCCTTAAGTTTATACAGGATGAGGAATCACAAAAGTACTAAAAGTAGTCTGCAATGTGATATTCAACATCCCACCAATTCCTTCTAGAGTAACTCTCATATTGTGCCTTGAAAGGCCCCACACCAACTGTAACAAGTAGGACAGACAAAGCACAAGTTTCAAAGAAAAATCTCTAACTAAATGAGTACATTAAAGCGGATCCCAGCAAAACAATCAATGGACTAACTGTGTTTGCCACTCACTCTTGGATGCCATAAGTTATTCTATTGACACAGAGAATTTATTAACAATGCAGCTGACAAAAGCCACCATGCACTAAGAGTTGATTCTGTTGACTAGGCCATAGCACATCAGAACATTCTGTGCCGCACATCAGAACATTCTGTGCCGCACATCAGAATCGTCTTAAATCCGTTCTCTCACCAAAACACACGCATCCTTATTCCTTCAGAAAGTTAAGTGAATCTCGTAGCTAAAAGGCAGAGATGCTGAACAGGACAAGCAGGAAATCACAGTGCAGATGCTGCCCAACAAGCTACAAAAGTTTTTCATGTGTTTTCTGCTTCCTGTCATAATTTAGCCAAAGCAAGGAAGAGTCAGCCTGAGTGGCAAGAGTAAATACGGGTGCCAAAGATTTCCCTGGAAGTCATTTCATTGCCTTCTTTATCTAATTCAATCCACCCATACTGGACGTACATCGCATATTTACATATGGACAAGATAACGATATGCTTCAGATTGCTGACAACTTTGCTCGCGCAATCAACTTTTAGTGCACCCAGAGTAGCTAGCTTTATTGCAACAGCATGAATGAATTTGCAAACTTAAAATTCGGATATGAATTATTGGCAGGAGCAGATCACCATTGAAAGACAATGTTTCTAAATTGAACCATTGCCTGACCCAATTATAGAAACTACAGTTGTTGTCGTTCAATTTTGAATAATTTTCTTGCTACCCAGCATATCGGCTAACTCACTTAAGTGCCCAGCATCTCTGTTATAAATTGAATGTTATATACAGTGGATGTTATAGGATCTTTAAGCATAGTTTATCTTATGTAGAATTTAAATTGGACTTATCTAAAAACTAATGGCATCTCTTAGAAAAACCAACATCCTAGCACGGTGAGACCAACATAAGAGAGAACACCTATAAAATCATACTCCATTGGTATAGAAATTTCTCCATGAATTGGAAACAACTGTTGGATTCCTAAAGCATTAAATCTAGAAACTTACAAAAGGAAAGGTGGAGAAGGGAGAAAATTAAAGAACATACTTTTGCTTACTTTTCAGGCTCTCTATCAAACGATCCAACAGGAACAACGCCAGCGGATTCGTGATTAGAGCCATTCGTTACATCCATATCCTGTTCCATCAGTTGAGAAAGACAAATTTAAGTGAAGAAATCAGATTTCACAACATGCAGAACGGAGATTCAACTCTCAAAGAAGAAAGGACAACTGGGGGCCAGCAATGATCGCGATAAACTGCATACCTCATTCATCAAAGTCTGCCCTCGAGTCCTTTGAGGCCGAGAATTGAGATCAATCAATTCGTCCTCCATCTTGCCATCGCCACTAGAACTAGCATCTCGGACAGGTACTGGAGACGCCTTGTGATTCTGCTGGATCTCTTTCATTGCAATCTTAGGTGGCTGATCTTTTTCCCTCTTCACCTCATTCTGATTAGTCGTTTGCAACCCAAACTCTAATCGACCAGGTTTATCCCCCGGAAACTATAAAAGCAGCCAAAGATTAAGAAATCTGAGTGGCTTTGGGCGAACAAATTCGCAAAACCTGTTCTCTCTAATGAAAAAGATACAAACCTCGACTCTCTGCCTCAACAAGAGATATCTGCCGTGGGTTCTCTTACCGCCAACATGCACAAGCATATCGCATTGCAGGCAGAGGGAACTACCATCTATCTCACAGTAAAAGAAAGCTACAGAGAGTGTATCCAAAACAGACAGCAAATTCGAAAACCTTAGCTCAGGAACTCATAATGAATCACCATCCTGTAACCATGAGCAGAAAAACAAGAAAAAAGAAAACATTACACCTTCATACCAGGGGCATTCTCACATATATCACAACGCGGGACCTCGCTGGGATCGGCAAGCCCCACGCGCACATGCCGACTCGCCAGCTTGTTACACATATGAACCTGCAACGCCAATGCCCAGCAATTTACACTCTTTGATAACATCACGGCCATACTCACGTATGGCACAACAAGATCATCCATCGCACACGAGCTTTGGCACAACAATAAGCATGAGTCGACGAGTCTAATCAGACAGTCGCAGTTCCTGGACGTGATCACGAGAGACCTAAAAAAAATTCAATCTTGATGTCCACCCATCCTAGCAGGAGATCGTCACGCGCCGGTTTTATAAAAGAACCTCCATCGGAATAACTCCGAATTGAGCCACAGCAAATTACATAAATACGACGAAATTGAAAACGAGACCTTCTCGTCGCAAGCGCGGCACAGGGCAGCCTCGTCGGCGGCGCAGAAAAAGATCGCGGCAGCACTCTCGCACACGTCGCAGATCGTCCGCATCTTTTCTTCCCACCCGTCCCCCTTGAATTTCCAGCGAAACAATCCGATTCTCTACGGGCTAATCTGCTCCATCATCAGCATCTCCTCCTCCGCCTCCTTTTCATTTGTCAGCCTTCTCTGATTCAGCAGACGCGGCACAGAGAGAGAGAGAGAGAGAGAGGGGAAAAAGGCAGTGTTGCAGAAGTTCCTTGTTCGAAAAAGTCGATGAAGAATGTCACCCGCTCTGGACCCTTTAGCTCCCACGAGCCTTTGCCGTGCCCAGTCTGCGGGGTTTCTGTCCGAACATCAGTCGTGCCTAATAAGCCTCCGAAGCAACGAGAAGTGAGGTCCTGTGTGGACAGGTCTGTTTTTTTTTTCTGTGGCACAACCAGTTGTTCACAGCCACAAGCTCCCACGAAGGTTGGTGTTCAGTGGCATTAAAAGGTCCGCCCGGTGCAACGTCAGCCACCAGTTTCCGTCTCTACCATGTCCCCCTGCCTCTTGCTTTTTCTTCTTGCTCCTTCTTTCACAACCAAGTCTTAAACTGTTTAGTTTAAGGCCTTATTCGGATCTCGAGATTTATTGAACATAAAATAACAAGAACGTACTACCGAGAATGAGATAAGAAAAAGATATTGTACCAATTGAGAACTTGAACGTGCGGGCACCGGCACATTAAAATAAAAAACGTATCCGTGCAGTCCACCTGATTGCAAGACAGGTCGCAAAAGCTCTAAGTGGTAGCTTGCTACCTCTTATATGACGAAGTACACTCGTAACCAACACTTGAAGAGCACAACATCCTTCCAACGATGTTTGATATATCCACATGAGACAGCTTCATCAATTGTGTACTCGAAAATAAGTTCAGCGGCGTTACTACTTTTCAAGGCCCTCCCTCCGGGAAGATTGTTTACTATTTAGGACTGAGTCTCAATAAGGCCGCTCCATTAAGGACGCGCTACATGGTTACCTAAGATATTTCATCTATTATCGTTCCACATCTAACTCAACACTTTTGCCGACACCCACCTCGTGTTGGAAGTCGGGCGGTCGATCTCAATGCGCATAGGCGTACGATCGGACTAATCAAACGTGAAATGACATTAGTCACCAAATTCAGCTCTAAACTCAGCTATGATAATTGTTTGTAGTGCTTTCTATACCAAGTGAGTCTTTTCGGGCTCATCGAAAATTGGACCATAATGGGCCTGGGGGAGGGCCAAGGCTTACTTGAGTTTAGACTGATGGGCCGGAAGATGACAAAGTACAAATCTGAAAGATCTAATTCATCTTGTCACTTCTTAGAGGTTTGTCTTCCGGAGGTTCCTTTTTACCTCTTTTGGTTTACCGTCAATCGTGCTCGCCAAGCTCAGCTTTCACTGACGCTCGAAGCTTTAGCAATGATTAAAGCAAGTGTTCCGACTAAAGTTGCATCGCATGTGATCCAACAATGTCAAGTACGGTCATTTTGCCAACTTTTTCTCCCCCAATTTGAACCCAAGTAATCCAACAATATAAAGTACAACTGTGGGCCTGTGGCTTGGCGCGCTTGCAACATTCGCGCCATAACCAGGCTTTCGCTGGTCTTATCATCTTCCTCCTTAAAAGTCTTAAAACTTTCAAAAAAATGCATTCGAGTTCTAATTTATCAAATTGGTTCAAACAAGTCTTTCCGTTAATTGTGCTTTTTGAAAATTTTAGGATTCGATTATATTTTTTAAAAGTTTTAAGACTCAATTACACTTTCTTGACAAATTTTAGAACTTTTAACGCAATTACCCCTTTTTTTAATAAGTTAGTGTTTGGTATTTTGCGGTGTATGATATGGCCAGTTTCTTACCTTCTTTGTACTTGGTGAGGACGAGGCATCTAGGAATTTTTCTTTTCTTTCTCTCTCCTTTTGCCATCTCTCTCGAGATCTGAAAACATTACCTGAATAACGTGTAAGTTCTAATGTAGACATCTACCTCAAGTAGGAGATCGAGAAACGGGGGACTTTGTTATATTAAGTTACTAGAGAGATTCTTACAGAGTTCTTTTTCCTTTTTCTGGGCAATTCCTAATAAATAGACAATTTTTAATTTACCACTTAAGAGCATGACATGTGCGTAATACGAAATTTCGATTGCTGAGATGTGTCCGTGCATTTTATTGTCCACTTATCCTACAGTGAGATCTGAACTCTTTACAACTCTTTCTTTGCCATGACTAGGACCCTCTCTATTACTTATATATACTTTGGTTAGGGTTACACCATCAATCGTTTAGATTGACTAAATTGATTGAAAGAATTTTCTCACCTAACTATCAAATAAGGAAAATCCGTAATTTCTAATGCGTCTTTTTTTTCTTTTTCTTTTTCAACAGTCGATTCTTCAGAAAATCGAGATATTCTTTTGCTAAATATACTTAATTAAATCTCGGGATACTCCCATTGCCCTTTAGCACTCGCCAGGAGGACAAATGGTGGGCATACAATAATTACTCCGCGTGCGGCATCGAAATCGAAATGTTGCTATCTTTGACTTTTGACGTTGCCACCGTCCGAATTCGTGCCGTCCATGTTAATGTCAGCACCTACAATGACCTCCCATCATTGCAGAATGTGACGAATCCCCTATTTAAGGGAGGATTAATTGAAGTGAAAACGACACAAATGATTTTTGCATTTTAATTTAATATGTAATGTGGTCCTAAATTTTAAATTTATTTAATATAGTCCTTAAACTTTTGGTACATGTTTAATTTAATCTATGTATTGTATAAAATCGATAAACGTTGTCATTTCATTCATTCAAATTCATGGACGACATTGAATATTTCCATATATTTCATGAACTAAATTGAATATGTACTAAAAGTTCATGGACCACATTGAACAAATTAAAAGTTCATGGATCGCATTGTGTATTGGGCTAAAGTTCAAAGACTACACTACACATTAGATCAAAATTTAATGACCATTTGTGTTATTTACCCTCAATTGAAAGTTGGAGCGCTCTTGCTCTTAGGTAATGATTAATAATAATTCTCACGATATAACTCGAGCTTAATAATTACTAATATGGAACTATAGATCAACAAAATCAACGTCATGAGATTGCTTTTATCACCCGTTCAACATGATGAGGACAAATTCACATCGAGTATGCAAAATGAGCAAATAACTTGGTCAAATGTGTCATCTTGTGTTTAGAATCGAGATAGAGTAATCAGTATATAGAAAATTCACGATCGAGCTCGACACATTAATAGCGCGAAGACGAGCATGTAAAAACAACTCTTTTGGACAGTATCATTGGTAAGTGGAGAACACGTCATCCGTTTCCTTAGAAGAAATGAAATTATAATAATCGCAAGAGAATCAACCTTTTGTTGGAGGAGAATCGGCTGAATTTTCACACTTCGCCCCCCGGCCCAATTGCGGCCGGCGGTCAGTCTTACCGGTCAGACCGGCGCAAGTACTCAGCAATAGTTGCCTCTCTCGTTAACAATAACGTGATTACACTCACGCTCGTTGGTGATTGCAAAGGTGAACCCGTGATCCGCGTCATTGGAATGCTTGCTTCTTTTTCATATTAGGAATGAACTAAAAAGATGGGTCGCCTTTCTCCTTTTCACGTGCTCTCATGCCGTCTGTTCCGTCGAGCCAACATTCATGAAATGCCGACGAGACATAGGGTGCGTTTGGGAACAACATTCCCAAAGCCCCTTTGGCCAAATATGGGGTGTTTGGAAAAAATTTTGCACCCACCTTGGCCAAATACCAAGGACTTGGAATGCTGAATGCCCAAGGCAGGTTGGAGGCTGCCTTGGGCATTTGAGCATTTTCGGAATGCTCAAAGAGGGGTAAAGTGCATTTTTCTTCTTCCCAAAATATCCTCACTTATTTTTTTCTTTTCCGATCTTGCCATTGCTTATTACTGTTCATTGTCTTCTCCATCAGGCATGAGAGCAGCTTGCTGCGAGGGGCCACCGACGGGCCGGCAAGCCGCTGCCAGCGTTGCTGGCCGTCACCGGACTTCAGGAGAGGCGGCTGTCGGCCTGGGTCACGCGGCCTCAGGCGAGGCTAGCGGCTGCTCGCCGGAGAACCTCTCCAACGAGCAGCCGGTGATGCTAGGTTTTGACTAAAAAAAAAATTCTTCTCAAATAGGCTTTGCAAAGTGTAATATTTTCAAACACCATTTACCCAAAGTTGTATTGAAAATGTGATTTTACCAAACGCCATTTGCATTTTGAAAAACCCTTTTAACCCAAAGATATTTGCATTTTTTCAAATGACTTTCCCCAAAATGCTTCCCAAATGCAACCATAGACCACTAGCTAATACAAGTCGTATTATCATATCATTCGATTTTTTTTAGGGCAGAAGCCACTAAAAATCCTAAACTATGCAAATTGTAACACATTTACCTTAGACTTTTCTCCGCGAAACAAAAAATCTCAAATTTGTACTTTTGACACAATTATCTTCCGTCAAAATTTTGTCAATGAGAATCGTTAAAAATCTGCTTACGTGGACGCCATAAAATAAACAGTGTTAACATGGAGCTCATGTGACTTGAGTGAAATAAAAGCGACGTTATTTTGGTTGAGGGTATATGTGTTACATTAATACAAGTTTGAGATTTCTTATGTTACAAGAAAAAGTTTATGGTAAATATGTCGCCATTGATATAGTTTGGAGTCTTTAATGTCACAAAAAGAAGTTTACAGTAAATGTGTTGTTGTAGGCATAATTTGAGATATTTTTTGTGACTTTTTTCCTTCTCGGGCCCATGAAATATCCTTCTAGTTTCATTGGACTAAATGGGGGCGTGGGCATCGATAATCGAATTATCCAAACGCAAAATACAACTATATTTTTTAATTTTCTACTCGTGATACTATGTTTTTAGTTAATGAAATTTGTTTCGGTGGCCAAACTTTCGTTTTTTTTCCGCATCAACGAATTTAATCTGTCATGTTTAGTTTTAAACATGGAAGAAAGCAGGTACAGTTAAGTGCAGTTGGTGATCTAAGCTCAACAATCGCTACGTTGAGTGTCCGCGAGCTACAATTTGCATTAGCATGAATTTCTACCATTTTTAATTGCTCGCCCCGAATGAGATATAATGACTCTTATTTACGTGACATTGTGGGTGTCGGATATATCTCTTTCAATTTCGAAATTTAAATAAAATTTGCGATCTGTGTTCTCTCGTATTCCGCTCTAAGTGGGTAAATCGAGTAATGAATTCACAACTCAAGAGTACCATAAAAAGATAAACATTATCGAGTATCTCTTAAATATCGCCTCAAATTCAAGATGATTCGCAAAAAATAAGATTGACAAAAAGACATCGTTAACGAGCTTCGGTGACATATATCGCAATCCAATCAATCGATGCCGATAAAACCGAGGGGTTGGTCTCTCGATCATGAAATTACAATCTATCTCGCCATGCTCATTTTTCTCTTGAAACGACAGAAAGTGCACCGGTAAATTCATTAGTATTCGTATTACCATGGCAGTGGTACTAGCGGTTGAACTCTATTGGATTAGCAGCCAGTGTGGTCACAAGGTTTGACTTTAGATTGTTGGGTACTTTACAAGCAATTTCAAAGACTAGCGACAACTTTGCCTGACTTGTCAAAATTAGCCAGAGGCTCAAAAATCAAACCAAATCAGTCCTCTACAATCAAACTTTCGATTTGACCGATCCACCTAATGATGGAAATATATCTTTGTTTGAGGTTGAACGGCCGAAAGATACTTTTCCTTGTGATGTTGAAAACACCCGTCGATCACCATTTACCTCACGCTAGCTTCACGAGTTGCAATAGCCAATAGAGTCAGTACATTTCCCGCACATAATAATATCGCTACAAACACATATCTTAACCACTAAACGAGGCATATATTCATGTGCACAAGCGAAAAAAGGGTGGGAGGGTTGGTGAAGTGAGCAAATTTTCCGAAACAAAAGAATTATATCTGCCTATTAGTTAAGAAAATTATCATTATTCTTGTATAGTCGATAAATCGATCCAAATATTTAATAAATAAATAAAAATACGTTGAGATGTACTTGTCATAGTATTCTCCCACGTACTTTAAGACATCACAATTGGAGGAGAAAGATCTCGAGCCATTTGTACATTATTTTCGACTTCTTCCCAAGGGACCAGTACATTTTTTTTTTCCTTTAATGTTTTTTCTTGGGGCCCGGACTCGCACGGTTTACCACCTACGAAATCATATTTAAGAAAACCAAAAAAAAAAAAGAATTTCTGGTACTCCTGACGAGGAAAATAAAATAAAAATAAAAAAATCAAGTGGCTCGCGTAACTGAAAGAATGGGCCATCCCAACGGGCAAAAAGGGGGCAAAGGCTGTATCTGATTCAGATCCAACGGCGGTGAATATTTCGATCGCCTCCCATCGCTAAGCTATCCGAAAAATCCACGTGGCGCCAAGCCGAAGCAACCCCATTTCCCGGCACGCGCTCGTTCGTTGCCCTCGCCCCCCTCCAAAAAGCGCCTGAAGTTGAGGACAATGTGGTCATTTCGACTGCACGTCACGCAGACTGGGACTGACCAAGTGCGGAGAAAGTTCAACGACGGTGACGCGTAACCAGATTTGGAGCTCCGTCGGTCGCTCGCCTCTCCGTTTCTCCGAGAGAGAGAGAGAGAGAGAGAGAGAGAGAATCTCTGCCTTTCTTTCTTTTTTTTCTTTCTCCTATCTTTTCCATCTTTTTCCTTCCACTGTTCTTAAATTTCGGTGGTGGTTTTCGAGCTCGGAGATCGTGCCTCGCGAGTTCTCGCCGTTTCCCACTGTTGCATCGAGAGGTTTCGCCGGTTCCTCCTCCTCCTCCTCCTCCTCTTCTTCTTCTTCTTCTTCTGGACTGTTACGTTAGATGCAGTTTCATTTGAGTCCGCATGCTCTTTTCTGAGCGACTCTTCCACGCTTTATTCGACGCGTAAAGCTGGTGCTTGTTGTTTTACGCGCTCAATCTTGTCTTTCAAGCAACGTTTCCGCTCAGTAATGTAGCAAAAAGTTTCCAGCTCTGAGGTTTAGTTCCGGAAAATGTTGAGCTGGATTTTTATTGCGGTTTCTCGTCGGATAATGTTAAAGGTTGTGCTTAATCGTGGATTTATTGCGGAGTTAATGTGATTCCGTCGATGTTATCGCTTACCGTTGCGGTTGTTTTCTTCATTAATGGCGAACGGTAGAAATGCCGGGGAGGCTCTGGCAATTTCGGATCCGTTCGGTATTTAATTCGTTTCTCGTTTTGGTTTTCGTGCGGCTCAGCTCGAGATTTGAAGCCAAGAGTTTGAAGGCGAATGGATCGCAGAGGCAGCGATTGACAGGGTTAAACGACGGAGAGCGTGACGCGCAGCTGTTGAAGAGTCGCCAGAACGGTGGAGCGATGCGGAGTTGCCCGAGGAGCTTTATCGGATGTCGGTAGCGGCGTTCAGACGACAGGCGTTTTTGGAGGTATGCGTTCTGCGAAGGAGTTATCTCAATAAGAATGAACTGAGCCTGCTGGATTCGTCAATAGGTGCGTGTCTCTGTGTGTGTGTGTGAGAGAGAGAGAGAGAGAAAAGAGAGAGAGAGAGAGAGGGAGGGAGGGAGGGAGGGAGAACGGGATGATACGACTGGGACCATGTCTTGACGGAGTTCGGAACTCGCTGTGCGATTGAGAACATGTGGAATACTATTACTTCATAGGCAAGCATGGTGAGGTTGCCACGAAGGAACGTTACCTATTCTGACATATCGTCGTTGCAGGAATTGAAAAGGAAAAGAACAAAATAGACTGTCGATAGTTGATGTGCTCGGCAGATGACAACGAAAATTAGAAACAGGATTAAAAGTTAAGCAAGAGGGGCTAACCTTAACTAACCCATGATTTATTTTTTCTTTCTTTTTCTGAACTTTCTGTGGGTGGTTGGAGGGCTACATGATTGGCATCTCGTTGCTGTTAAAACTGTAATTATCTTTTTCCCTCCGTCATTATTCTTTTCTGTGGTAGTTGGACAAACGACATGATGAGCTTCTTCCTGATATGCCAGGGCTGGTTGTTTTCCTTTCTATTTTTTAACCGTTGGTTAGTGCAACCACTTTGCTGTTAACATCTAAACTGTCCAGACCTTCAGGAAAGCAAAACTGACTAGTGCTTGTAGTATGTTGTACTCTTGGAGGAACTTGATATTATAGACGTTCTGTTCTCGTTGATGGTAGGATTGAAAGGAAGGAGCATAGAGAATAGGAGCGTGAGAAATGGGAGCAATTAGTGGGGAGGAGCTTCTGAAGTGGGAAAAGATGCAGGGACTGGGTGCTCGTGAGGAGAAGATTCTCGTTTTGGTGAGGTTGAGGCCTTTGAGTGAAAAGGAGGCCATGGCCAATGAAGTAGCAGACTGGGAATGCATCAATGACACCACAATCTTGTACAGGAACACCCTTAGGGAAGGGTCTACTTTTCCTTCCGCCTACACATTTGGTGAGGAAATGTTGAACTATCTGCTTTTTTCCCTAGAAATGGGTTCATGTGTAACTTTTTTTGCATGTGTTGTATTTCAACTTCTGATCATGCTCCTGTTCATCACTATTAATAACCAGTCTACATAAAAAAGTTCAGGAATTTTACTTAATTTCTGAATCCAATCTCATTGTTCTTTTAGTCTAACTTTTATTGAAGGTGATGTCTAGAAAAGCATTTTAATTTCGTTTTCTACAGCAGTGGGCCTTCAAATGTGAAGTTCATTGTTTTTGGACAATGCTATAAACTTGGCTATTTCGACTCTGCTCTCTATGTTCTAAAACATATTTATGTCTTTGTAAGGCTAGATTTCTAAGACCAGTTTAAATGAAGCAATCTTTCTCCTGCATATGCTTTTGTGTGATAGACAGGGTATATCATGGTGACTGTTCTACGAGGGAGGTGTATGAAGAAGGAGCAAGGGGAATTGCTCTCTCAGTTGTCAGTGGCATTAACTGTACGTATGGAAATCCCGTCATTTTTTTTTTTGGGCCCTTTCTCTACATGTGTTGTATGCTTCCAGTTGCTTCATCTGAAGAGAAAACTAGTTAGTCTAATACTCTCTCTCTCTCTCTCTCTCTCTCTGCAGCCAGTATATTTGCTTATGGGCAAACAAGTAGTGGAAAGACGTACACCATGAATGGAATAACAGAGCTCACTGTAGCTGATATATTTGATTATATGCACAAAGTAAGGAAAACTATCCATTGAAGTCATAACTCTGCATCTTAGCAGTTTGTTCTGTCACTGTTACTTTTCTTCTGTAAACCTCATTGACATGAAGCTACTTGTTACGAGGAAAGCATGAAGAAAGAGCATTTGTTTTGAAGTTTTCTGCTATTGAAATCTACAATGAAGTTGTTAGAGACCTCCTCAGCACGGATAGCACTTCCCTTCGGCTGCTGGATGATCCGGAGGTACATCTCATTTTTGTCTCCTGTATTATCTATCCATTGTGTGAGAAATGGTAATATGACTTTTCGGTTTGATTAGAGAGGGACTGTTGTGGAAAAAGTGACCGAAGAAACTCTGCGGGACTGGAACCATTTTAACGAGCTTGTATCTATTTGTGAAGGTAAATCATCTAACAGCAGTCTGTCATCACAATATCGATCTTTTGGGTTGACTTTAGCATTTTTATTTTCACAGCTCAGAGACAAATTGGGGAAACATCATTGAATGAGAGAAGCTCCAGATCTCATCAAATTCTCAAATTGGTCCGTCCTCTTTTCTCATCCTTTGTCTGTACAATTATTTTGCCTGAGACTTGCATGCAACACATCTGTTCCCTTAAGTAAGTTATCCTTTGGGTGCTGATTCCTACAGACGGTTGAAAGTTCTGCTCGTGAGTTTTTAGGCAAGGACAACTCCACGACCCTTTCAGCCAGTGTGGTATTGTCTGTTAATCTAGTTTTCTGCTGTTGCTTGTATGTTAAAGTCTTCCTTCTTGTACAGTTCAGTAAGTTGGTCTTGCATGAAAATGTAGAACTTTGTAGATTTGGCTGGTAGTGAGCGTGCGTCTCAAGCATTATCAGCTGGAACTAGATTGAAAGAAGGTTGCCACATAAATCGCAGTTTACTGACTCTGGGAACTGTCATTCGCAAGCTAAGGTCAGCAAAAATTATTTTTCAGGGAAAAGTGCTTTCCTAACCTTGATTGCCCATTTTATGAAGTCGCTCCTTGCTAGTGATTGAATAATTTTCTAGTCATTCACAAGATAATCATATGCATGGATAAGCTCAGTTTTTATTGTAGTCATTTCATGTCTGCGTTAAGTTAATGTATATCACACACACATTGAGGTGAAACTTTGTTTATTGTGGTCATTGGATGTTTCAAAGTTCAAAGACCATTCATCAAGGGAAGAAAAGATAGACTAATTTTTGAGTATCTGAATAATAGCACTGCTCTTTTTTCGGTAAAAAAAAAAGATTTAACAGTTACCGCTCCTGGAGATTGCTATTATATGAAGAAGATGGTCTCAAACGATGTTTCTGTGACAGTAATTTGCCTCATATCTTCTGGAAATTCTTAATCGTCAAAAGTGACAATTATAATAATATTGTTTCTCCACATGATAGTAAAAAAAATTTAAAAACCTAGTTTATTCTACTTATGTGGGAGTTAAGAGATTCTATAACATGCCCTCTACTGTTTTCTGGGCATGCTTAGTGGCACTCTCCCTGTGTGCGCGGCTTTTTACCCGTTCTTTTGCTCCTTGTTATTTCCAATCTGCTTATAAAATGAGCTCTACTTATAGCTCAGGATTAGAAATGTGATTAGCATGGCGAATTTTGATGTAGTTCACGAATGATGCCACTGATTAATGCAGTAAAGGGAGACATGGACATATCAATTACAGAGATTCAAAGCTGACACGCATACTGCAACCTGCCTTGGGTGGAAATGCTAGGACTGCCATTATTTGCACTTTGAGCCCTGCTCGTGGTCATGTCGAGCAGACTAGAAACACTCTACTGTTTGCCTGTTGTGCAAAAGAAGTGACTACCAAAGCACAAGTTAATGTGGTCATGTCTGATAAGGCCCTGGTCAAACATTTGCAGAAAGAGTTGGCTAGGTTGGAGAATGAATTGAGAGCTCCTGGTCCCGTTGCATCAAATTGCGACTATGTAGCTCTACTGAAGAAGAAAGATCTTCAAATTGAGAAGGTAATTTACTTTGTGAACTTTTTGAATTACAAAATATCATTTGTATGCCAGAAAATATTTTATTGTGGATGGGTATTGCTGACAACGTAAACCCTCTAAATGATAGCTTCATCCAGAAAACTTAGCCTTTAGGACAGGTGGTGCATCCTATTTATTACTTGTGATTATGGAGATGTTGATTGTAGCTGTTAATCTTTTACAGATGGAGAAGGAGATGAGGGACTTGAAAAGGCAAAGGGATGTAGCACAATCTCGGGTTGAAGAGTTGCTGAAGTTGGTTGAAAATGATCAAGATCCAAAAGAACTGGTACACGTTGACTTTTTTGTCTTGGAATTTTAAGTTGAGTGGCACCCTGTTATTCACTGTTTCTAACTCTAGCTTTCTTCAATCCACAAAGATTGGAAATGGACATCAATCTAATGGGAAAACAGATGATACCTGGGAAGATGATAGTTCAGTGTCAGAAGGCATCACCTATTCTCACTCTCTGGATTCGAGGGTTAGAAAAATGAACGGAACCATCTATCTAAACCAGATGAATGGAAATAACTCTGAACAAAGAAACAATCCGTTATGGGAGAACGCTGAAGTACATTCTGAAGCAGATGATATATATTCACCACCGTCAGTTGGTCAAGGATATGATGATTACTGCAAGGATGTTCAGTGTGTTGACATGGAAGTATTGAGCAGGGAGAACGATGTTGAAGCCCTTTCCAGTCCTCTTGGTGAAAATGCAGTATCAGCTCTGAGACGAGCAGAAGACCGTGATGGAACTGGTCAGACTTCAATATCAACTGCATTCAGTGAAAATGGAGAACGGAGTCACAGCCAGAATCTCTCCAGATATGGGACCCTTGAAGAGAGACTACATGATGTGCAGAGGACTATTGAATCTTTTATCACTCCTCATGGTGATACATCCCCACGAGCCCCAGCAGCTGATATCTCAAGTTCTACAAATCTCAAGCTAAGTAGGAGCTTGAGCTGTAAAGCAAATCTTGTAACTGGTTCCTCCTCTCCCAACTTTGAGGAGGCAGACATCAACGCAACCCCACCTAATGAGTTTGAGAGGATCTTTCCTGGAAGACCTGAAGCACTTCAAAGGAAGTTTCTTCCGTTAAATTATGACAATGGCATTGCAAGGCTGTCAAGAAATAATTCTCAATCTTCTTTGGAAAGTGGTTCTGTTGCTCAGAGTGTCAGTGCAGCTGCAGATGAAGATATCACTAGTGTTCATACTTTCGTTTCTGGGCTGAAGGAAATGGCCAGTGTCTATGAGAAGCAACTAGCAGATGAGCAGGTAAAAGTTGTCATTTGCTTTTATTGTGCATAAATAGGTACAATTTCATTGTGCTTTTTTTCTTCTAATACACACACACACAACACATTAGCATTTGACTTGTTCTACCTCTTTTGAAAGTTGTCATGGCTTTGTTGGAATCTAGATGTAGTTTCGTTACTGTCTTTCTATCATAGAGAGCTAAAAAATGTTCGAAAAAGTTGTGTAGATATGCATTAAAGTTTTGGTTAAATATTATTTATTCTGAAAATGTTGCTGAAGACATCTGTCACATGCATTAGTTCATAAACATCTGCTGACATGAGTTAGAAATATCTTCAGGGGGCAGAGTCAAGATCTAACGATGATGAAAATAATGTGAAAGAAGTAGCTTCAGATGCGTTGACAAATCCATTAGGTTGGCCACTGGAATTTGAGAGAAAGCAAAGATCAATACTGGGGCTCTGGCAAATTTGCAACGTTCCATTGGTTCACAGAACATACTTCTCTCTGCTCTTTAGAGGCGATCCAGCAGATTCCATCTACATGGAGGTGGAGCTCCGAAGACTGACTTTTCTGAAGGAAACATTTTCTAGCGGAGGCCAGGCAGTGGCTGATGGACGAGTTCTTACACCTGCTTCAAGGTTCCTCTCTCTCTCTCTCTCTCTCTCTCTCTCTCGAGGGCGCACTTTTTCCCTTGCTTTGCCTTTGAGTTTTACTTTAGAGGGTCCAGTTTCCTTGGAGCAATTGTAGCCGAATACATGGAGTTCCAATAGTAAAATAGGTCTCTGTCGTATGTAAGTGATCCTATAACGGTTTACAGCTGTTGATGTGGGGCTTTCAGTTGTTGCATTCTCCAACATTGCGTTTCCTTGGCCAAGAAAAAAGAATTTATCGCTTAAGCCCTTTCCCTCTGTACATATCATGCCTCAGCCATTAGGGACAGAAATTCTAACGGCATGCATTTGATGGGTCAGTTTGAAGGCTCTTCATCGGGAGAGGGAGAAGCTGAGCAAGCTGATGCGCAGGAGACTTTCAGAAGCAGAGAGGGAGAGACTCTTCCAGAAGTGGGGTATCAGTCTGGAGTCAAAGAGGAGGCGGCTTCAACTGGCCAATCGCTTGTGGAGTGACACGGAAGACATGGATCGTGTCATGGAGAGTGCTTCCGTCGTTGCGAAGCTCGTGCGGTTTGAAGAGCAAGGAAAGGCTCTTAGAGGATTGCTGGGGCTTAGCTTTAGTTCTCCTAGCATGAGAAGATCCTACGGCTGGAGACAGAGGAGTGCAATTTCTTATTTAGGTTAAGTTGTCACACGAGAGTCATGGCCACATCCGATATCTTACATTCTTTTCTTGAACTGAGTCGAACAGATCGCATGATAGAGATGCAACTGCATGGAAGCAGAACGGTGGCTCCTCCCACGTAAAATGGGTCTCCAAAATCTCTCTCTCTCTCTCCACGCATCCTCCAGACCCACTTTCTTTGTGTAAAAACATTTGAAGCTTATAAGCTATTGTGATGATCCTATCGTAGTATCAAGTCTTTCGGTTTCTATCTAATTTCCTTCTTGCCAAAGTCCAGTACCTCTTCTAAGAGTTCTCTACCGCGTCGGACGAAGAGATATATATACCCATAAACTGACTCATTCGTACATATTCGCATTCCCTACCTATTCCAATATCAATAGAATCCAATTTGCAGTTTCATAGCAATGACAAGCTTTGATTACTTCAAAAGAAGATAGGATTAACTCAAGGATGAATAGATGGAGGATGCCAGGGTCTTAGTCAGGCCTGGGAGATGATGATCTCTCAGCTTTGACATAACATAAAGGGACGTGAAATAAGTTGGTTCCGGTCATTATTATAACAGGAGCACGATTCAAATTAATGCTTTGCTTGTGACGAAAAAAGAGGTCCAGATGCAATCCACCTGGCCTTCCCTCATCAAGAATCTCACACCAAATTTTGCGTCCGAGCATCGAACATCACTGCCAAAGTTATGGAAAGAGACTTCCTCTAATTGGAACGAACACAGAAAGAGACATTAAGTTTGCTTGGACCCATGAGTTGGAGCTGCATTCGAACTTACAAGACAGCTGAATGAGGATTTAACTGTATCCTCTCGGTCTTTCTGTATAAGCTCTCCTCCGCTTGCCTGGTCTGCCCTCGGCAGAGTTCTTTCGTGTTTCCTCATATAATTTCAACGAATTTTCTTCAAGAAGATCTACACTAAAGAAGATGTTTCCCAGAGACACTGAATACATAGCGCTTGGACTTCCTACATGAGGGTGGTGATTGTTCTCATGGCTATCCTAATTTCGATATTTGGACTTGCCATCGTCGCGGACTTGCTTTTGAATTTGCCCTAGCAGTTGCAACGAGAAAAGGTTGTCATCACACCAAGGTAGCACGATGCCTCTTCAAAAAAAAAAAATCTTTTCTGATGACTGTCTAAAAGATTGTATCAAGTTCTCATAGAAGGGTTTAGAAAAGAAAGTATTAACAGCACCGATCCTCTCTTTTGCCGCCTCCTGATGGTATATTGCTGCAATAATATCAATGGCGTGCATTCGAGATCTCAAAGCCCAAGTAGTTTGAGTCTCGGACTCATTTGACAGTCTAATAGTTGCAAACAAGCTAATGCAATTATGTCCGACCGTAAGCCTGAAAAAGTAGTAGTAGATGAAATATTACCTTTGCTAAAAAGGTTTTAGCAAGACACCTATTATGCAGTGATGTACATATCCACAGTTTAGGTTAAGAGATTGAATATTAAAAAATGTGAAAGCATCTCTACATCCATCACTTTTATATGAATCAAATGTTAGTATTATCAGAATCTAGACACCGATAAAACCTACACGACAAAAGACTATCAACAGAAAAAATACAAATTATCTTTCTTCAAAAACTTCTTTGCTCTGGTTCGCATGTTGGATTGATAATGCATCTTTTCCAGATGCACTCTTGTTTATAAGAACCTGTGTAAGCTTGCACATGCTTGCACTACATACGACTGGAATAGGATAAGCCATGTGAAAGTACGCTACATGGTTCACACCATAGACACAAGCATTTAGATTTTACACCCTTCACCTTCAGTCTTAAGAAGAGAGCAAAACAGATTTGATAAGTTAGGGTATATAAATCCAACACGCAGATCCTATAACCAATTACTTCACATTTTAGCGGAATTCCAGCATCCATATCCTCCTGTCAATGTCGCCCATTAATCTATTTGTTCGGCATTCCCGCAAAATCTCACGGGACATGTTATGGAGCAGAGAAGGAGGAAGGCACCCTATAAACTTGCTGCCAGAATCTTCACGACTACAGTCACAATGGTCATCCTCAAATGGGCCATTCACGCAGGATACAAGCTTGCAACTGAACCTAGAAATAAAGGGCATGTGCCATACTCTAACAATCTCAATCGGAGGTGGCCACCGTTTTCTTCAGTCCGGTTTATTTTATTATTGGACTTGAACTTCTTGTGGAGCTAACCCTGGATTTGTCAGGCAACTTACAATACAGAAATTGTAGAGTCATCCATGACGATCACAGCAGCGATGCCAAATATCTCCTTTCTACAATCTAATTGCGTTACAACCAACTCTCGTCAGCAGAAGCACTAATGACAATTGATGTGCTAGGAGCAAGACCCGAGCTTTGTCAGCAGCATAATCTACCATTTTAATGCTGAGATTTTTAAGACGACCATGATCTCCATCCCCTAATGAGGCCGGTGGTCAGTGATGGATGAGCTCTACACAAACTGTCATTTTACACACAAATTGCTAGACAGCAACCTCACATATCAATTTCTTGCAGACAAGTTCTCTCATACCTCGGCATGTCAGGTTCCTCAATTTCTTAACAGCTCAGACCCAAAGCTAATCGAAACCACGTACTTAACCAATATCCTCTAATTGTTACAGCATATTTGCTGCGTGAAGAACCAATCTTAGTTGCTTTTCCTCGCTCATGTGCATACTTCAACTGCTTATCCGGACTAAAAGTTGCACCAAAGATGGACTTATTCTCCAATTTTTCCAGTCATCAACAGTATCATCACTCGCCCGCGACGACTACCAATAATAAAAACACTGCGAATCGAAATGCTAATGACTCTCATTCTTATCCAAAAGTTCCTAAGCATCACCATGCACCCCTTCAAATCAGCAGAACAATCGACCTCGAAGATAATCGAACTTCCAAAATCTCAAAATCGACTGAAAATCCGCCAACAATTTACAAAAACAGCTTCCATCCATTGCCAATCAGTAAATCGGAAGTACAACTACAACTACACGAACGAAACTGAAGAGAGAGAGAGCCAGAGAGTGAAGCGAATTTCAAATGAGCTTGAAAGGAAGAGGCCAAGGAGTGGACCTGGGGACCTCAATCTTGTCCTTGATGCGCTCGATCTTCTTCTCCTTCTTCGGCCTCGCGTTCCCGTACGACCCTTTGAACCTCTTCCCTTTCTTCGTCCTCTTGTCGCCCCTCCCGCACAGGACCGGGAACGGCGGAGGAGCTCCGGTCGACGATGAAGATGGAAGCGAAGCCGACGAAAGCGAAGAGATTGGAGAAGCGAGAGGCGGTCGATTCGCCATCGCCGTAGCTCGCCTCGCGACGGCGCCGAACAACTGCATTATCGCCATTCTTCACGCTCGCGCGAACAGCTGCACCTTCGAAGCTGCTGTATTGGTACGGTAGGGAGAAAGACGAATCGAAGGCGCTGATCAGCGATTGGGCCTTGACAAGGGAGTTTCGATGGGCTCGAGCTCGAACCCAGTAGCCTAGTGGGCCCCGTTGATTGCTATTTTATCTGCATAAAACTATACCCGAAAATGTTTTACACGAATTTTCATTTTTTATACTCGACTTTTCCAATTTTTTTTTAAAAATTTTGATACTCGACATTTCCACGAAATGACATTTTACACAATTAGCATTGATTGATGATGCGCGCTTGAAGCAAATTATGAAACTGAATTCTTTTATATATTAATCTTCCGATTAGCGATGACTTATCAATTGACTTTTTATGCCAACCGTGGATTTATGTGAAGTCATTTAAATTAAATTGCACCGACACATCATGGGGTTCCAAGCTTATCATTGTCCAACAAGGAAAATAGAAGATGTCGGCACACAAAATCGTGTGTGCTCGCCATCAAATTATTTGTGTGGCTGTGTGTGTGTGTGAGAGAGAGAGAGAGAGAGAGAAATGAGTGGTTTGGCTTGTTTTTCAGGCTTGGACCATAAGAACTACAACCTCATTCAATGCTCGTTTAGGTGGAACGTATGTCCAGATATCAAGACTGACTGACCTCACATTCCTGCCGATGACCGAGAGAAACGGTACATTGGATTAAAGGAACCAAGATCAGCGTCGGAACCAAACCGAAACCCACTCTTCAAGAGCAAGCCATGGAACATAAGTGCAATCCGGAAGAAATGCACATGAAATCTCAAGAATATCAGTCACAGAATCAAGGTTTACGATATAAATAATACACAAATTAAGAACGGGTCACAAGACTTTCTCACACAGAGACGCTCTATTCTCATCTTGGAAAGACTACAAGAAAATAAGATTCTTGCGAGGGCTGTCCAACTAATGCTAAACTGAGACTACATAAGTTGATCTGTTCAGTAATGCATCGCTTGGTCCTCTTCATTCTGCTCTGGACTGGCCTGCCCTAGAAGACAAGATGATGCCGACAATAAGGCCGTAGAGAGCCAGTGCTTCAGCGAAAATGAGGATAAGGATCATCCCAACAAAAAGCTTTGGCTGCTGCGCATTAGCTCTGCATAACAAGTAGATTGCATTCATGGGTTTTTTTCATAAGAAGGGAGTCTTTAATATTACATACATATCTTTCATTTCTTTTTCTTTCAAAACATACAAACCGAGGTGCAAGATGTTAAGAAGGATGAGCCTATTAGGAACCAATAATTATTTTTCCCACCTACATCACCGGTCATCTGTAGGTAATGCACACAATTGCATAAATGTCGCTGCGGACAGTAACCTGCTCTCGTCATTTGCAATTAAAATGTACTAAATGCAATTTTCGTGTGCTGCTCCAGACAACTGACGTTACACTAGCTAACATATCAGACTGCGAAGCAACTCAACAAAGGAGTCAGTCTTGGTCATCCGCTTTTTAAATTCTCGCCTCTATACATATTTTTGACAAATCCATGCTTTGTCACTAAAATTTCATTCCAGTCCAACTAATGAGTATGCTGAGGCATTAGAATTAAGTTTCCACAATCGTAAGAACTCACAATTTGAGTCTCTCCTGACTCAAACAAACAAAAAGATACTCATTTGACTTCATTTGATACCGTGCCTCACAAAGAGGTTCCACCATTAGAGGCAGTAGGCACTTTCTTTCACTCAAATGCAAGAACAGCTTGAGAAATGCAGAGAACATGCCAGATCATCAGACATGAAAGTCAGGAAATAGTGTCATTATAAGGATAAGGAAGCCACACACAAAACATGCTCATTGAGGGATAAATATTCTTTGTGTGCCAATTATATAATCAAACCCTAGATTATATAACCTTCATCTTAAATAATACTTTTTTAAAAAGAAAAATAGAAATGAGGCAATAGATAATTCGCAATTTTTTTGGAGTATGTTTTATGCGGTGATTTCTGTGAAACAATCATGTTGGCATATATATTGCAAAAATTCTCAAAGCGAAAAAATGTAGGAGAAACAGGTGCTGCATACCTTACACCTGCATCACCAACAATTCCAATTGCCATCCCAGCTGACAGCCCAGCAAGACCACAAGCCAGACCAGATGAAAGATGTGCATACCCATCAAAGAGGTAATAAGATTTGGCCTTGGGATTAATCCCAGTACTGATGATGACGGCGATAATCAGCCCGTATATACCCAACACTCCTGCCATAACCACTGGCACTATAGACTTCATAACCAGCTCAGGCCTCATCACACCCATAGATGCTACGCCGACCCCGCTCTTGGCTGTCCCGTATGCAGCTCCCATGCCTGCTCAGCGATATCAAAGACAGACCCACATCATAAACGCACATGAACGACCAAAGATTGGTAATCATAATCATCTCCAGTCCGCATATAAAGGCAAGTTCGACTACTCGGCTTTCCTTAGATGCATAAGTACTATTCGTAGTGCCAAAGAAACCAAGCAAGCTAGGGATTCCAAGCCTGCGTTTGCTACTGGGTACCACAGCCAAAGGCAATTTTCAGACACCCGGGCACAAGTTACTGAATTGGAAATTATTGTATCTGATATTCCAAATGCAACCGAAAAGAAACAAGGTCGTATCAACGAGTCAATCAGAAACATAGAGCTCAATAATAATCATTACCTACCATTCTGGTAATTACGAAAATGCTAAGCATTCGAAGGAGTGGGTCGAGCAATCTCAGACATATAACACGACTATTTGATTCTTGCCAGAGGCGTCATTCATCAGTTTTTCTGTCGGGTCATTTGGTAAGCACAGGACATGACATGGACAAGACAGGCAGAAATGAAACGAGCGATCGCCGATCTTTCAACGGCGATATGATTCGGATCTCAGTGGAGACGATGAATTGGAGATCAAAACAGAAACGTAATCAAAAGGGAAGAAACAGAATTTTGGGGGAATACATGAGAATCTTACAGGAGAAAACGAGCGCGGCCGCTGCGCCGAGGAAGCCGAAGAAGGGCGCGGTTTCATCGCCGCTGAATGTGGATGACATCCTCGGCCCTTCCTTCTCCGACGTCGTTCGCTGGATCTGGTGATGAAAGGTCCTTCTCGTTCTTCTTCTTCTTCGTCGCTTGAGGGATCGTTGAAAACTCTCTCTCTCTCTCTCTCTCTCTATCTGGAGTTTCGCTGTTTTCGTTTCTCTCTCTGAGCCGCAGAAGAAGCTCGTGGAAGAGAAAATGCCCAGCAACTTCGGATTGGCAGGATCCTGCTCTATCCGATCACGTGCGATCATCCAGATCGTTTTCTTCTTTCTTTCGATTTTGGGCAAAAGCCCAATGGGCTTGATGCTTCGATTGGGTTTTCTTTTGTCAGATTCCGACCGAAAACCGAACTAAACCGCTCGATTCGGTTCGGTTTTGAAAGAGAACATTTTCAGTTTGGGGGGGCACTTCTTTCCGCTCCTCAATTGGCTCAAACACATATGCTGCTGATAACGTGGGGGGGTTCTAAATCACAATTTCTACGGGATTGGGCTATGTCACATCATTTTTTCTCATGTTAATTGGCTGAAGTACCAATCATCACTTGACATGCGACAAAGTTGGCCCAAGCCGTTCTCTCTAGATATGCTATTTTAGCGTTCTTTGACATATTTCTCACTCAAAACAAGTTACCGACACAATGCAATCTCGAAAAAATGATTTCTAGGTACTGACCAAACTTTTCAACTTCGATTGGATAAAGCTAAATAGCTCATTTGATGGAGTGAAAAAGAAAAACCATTGTCACAAACCACAATGTCTGTCCATTTCGCCGATGGAAATGATCAATTATATCATACTACAAAAGGACGTGAAATTGTGCACTACTTTTCTTCGATAATTAATTAGCAATCGTACTTTTTTTATTAATCTTGGAGTAAGTAAATTGGAAGTTTTAAAATTTATCAAGTGAATTATAAAACTTATCACGAAAGTGTATTTGAGTCATAAAACTTTCAAAAAATACAATCAAGTCTTAAAACTCGTGAAACTAGTGCAATCAAGTTCTTTCGTTAACTCAATCTAACTCAATTAACGAAAAGTGCTAACATGACTCGTTCCTTTTATTATTCTCTCTTTTACATAGCGTTAGCATTATTTTCTCTCTCATTTGTGGCTTTTGTTGGTCCAAATTGTATGTTTTTAAATCTAAATCTTAGTTAAATTAGATTAAAAAATAAAAGGGCTAAATTTATAAAACCACAAAAGAAAAGAAAAGAAAAAAACCACAGGTAGTCACCGCTGACGGGGTGGCGGCCCACAGGCGTAGGACTTGGCCCTCTTGCCTATGTGTTATTTTTCATTTTCCTTTTCTTTTTTAAAATTTTAGCTTTTTATGTATTTTTAATCTAATTTAACCAAGATTTAGGTTAAAAAACTAAGATTGTTTTATTCTTATATTTTCAGGCTTTTATTAATGTTCATGTTACATAGAAAAGAGAAAACAATGATAAAAAGCCACATCAGTATTTTTTGTTAATCAAATTTGATGGAATTAACGAAAAAACTTGATTGCACAAATTTGATAAGCTGTAGGGCTTGATTGCAATTTTTAAAAATTTTAAAATTCAATCACACTTTCTTAAAATTTTTAGGATTTTTAATACACTTATCTTTTATTTTTATTTATTTTTCATGAGTTTTTAACTCCGAGAGTGGGCTTCCACTGATTGGGTTCTTTTCATTTGGGCCAAACAGGAAGCCTCAAGATTAGCAGTCCAGCAACATGCCACGTGTCTTGTTCATAGGAGGAGGAATCAAACTGAACGGGCAAACGAATATCTGCAGAAGACGAAAAGGGCAAAAAGAGAAAAAGAGAAAATAATAATAATAAAGAAAAGGAAGACAAGCACTAGGAGCCAAATTACAAAAGCCTTTCGTTCTCGCTCTCTCGGACCCGAAACGAGCTCTGAGCACCGTCACTCCTCAGCCTGACATCGCAGGCCAAGAAGCGCGAGAAGCTCACGAAAATGGCGATCGCTCTCAACAACGGATTCAAAATGCCGGCGATTGGTCTCGGTGTGTGGCGAATGGAGAAGGAGGAGATAAGGGACCTCATCCTCAACTCCGTCAAGATCGGCTATCGCCACTTCGATTGCGCCGGTACGTGCGCCGGCTCTCCATTATCCATCTTCAAAACCCCTCGTTTTCTAGGGTTTGGTTGATTTCTCGTTCGGTCGATTCAGCGCGACCGTGCGTGTTTGTAGTGTCCGTTCTCTGGTAAGTGTTAAAGAGGCGTGAGCTAGGAGTTTCTCGGGCCTTCTGTTGGTGAACATGTAAATGATTGGCGCTGGACAATCATCAACGGTTTGAGGGGAACGGTTTTGGCGCATTTCCCTCCTGTTTTTGCTGTTCCGCCTAAGAAGATTTGAAGCAGCAAGAGAATTAGCGTAGTTTATCTATCGATTGAATTTGAGAATGTTTAAACAAGGAAATTACGGGCTTGTCGCCCTAAATGCTTTCGTCCGGATAAGTCGCAAAGGATGATCAATCTCTGCCGCGCTTATGCTGGCCTCGCGTGCCTCGACATTGGTTGCAGTGTGCGAGGAGAATTTTCTTATTCACTGTGTTGAATTTAGAAACCATTATTGTTCATTTGCGCGATTTGTTCGAAGTGAGTCGGCCATATTCTAATAATACTCCATACATTTTTCGAGCGCTGCAGCTATATCCTCTGAGATTGTTGTTTTATAGTATTTAACCAGTTCGTGTTGGCGCAGCTGATTATCAGAATGAAGCGGAAGTTGGCGACGCACTTGCTGAAGCATTGCAGACTGGGCTTGTCAAGAGGGAGGAACTTTTCATCACCACCAAGGTGGGTTTAGTGATCCTCCCACAATTTTGAATCCATGCCACGCTCAGTATTAACTGTAATTTTCTGAAAGTTCCTCCCTCATGCAGCTTTGGAATTCAGATCACAGGCATGTCATAGAGGCCTGTAAGGACAGTCTGAAGAAGTTACGGCTTGATTATTTGGATCTCTACCTTGTTCACTTTCCTGTAGCAACTAGACACACTGGTGATTCCCATACCTTCATTTTAGCATCTGATTCAACTCATAAGCCGTGATCTGATTCCAAACTTTACGAGCTACTCAATGAGCTGCTGAGCATTACATCTTAATTTAAAAGGTGTTTTTCCCCTCAAAGTCAAAAGGTGGTAAATTGGTAATGACAATAAAATTGAGTATTTCCAAAAGGTGATATCAACTAAGTGTCTGTCCTGGACTAAGTCTTTTGATATTGACATGTTACTTTCTGTGTGCTCATGTTGCACTGCTCTTGTTAAGAATGGTGGGCAAGTCGACTGCTGGAATTTAGATGGGATTTCGATTGCCAAAGATCATTTTGTCCCATATTCTCCACTCATCATTGCTTGACAAAGCTTTAGCGCTTTGTCTGTAGTCTGCTCATATTAGTACCATTACCCTTTATTAGAGTATAAGATTCTACCAGAGGCATTTTGTTTTGGATGCTAAGTATCTTGGTTGTAATGTGAACGCATGCAGGAGTTGGCACAACTGGTAGTGCTCTGGACGATGAGGAGGTGCTGGACATTGACACAACTATATCTTTGGAAACAACATGGCATGCCATGGAAAATCTTGTCTCAATGGGTTTAGTTCGAAGCATTGGGATCAGGTTCGAGAACTTTCTGGTAGTTTAACATTTTCTAAGGCACCTCTCATGAAATATTTAGCATATTTACTTGTTCTTTTTTTTTTTT
>BCNH02000009.1:17224294-17254409 GCA_001662345.2 Metrosideros polymorpha var. glaberrima
GGGGGGGCGCAGTGTCGACGAGAACCCGTTTCATTACAGAAAACGTAAACAAAATCGATTGTCGCTATAAAAGTTTCTCGTGACATTGAAGGTTAAATCCAATGTTGACCTTCGGGTTCGTGGTTTCCTATGCTCGAGGATTGGAACATCTCGAGTTGACCTTTTTCGATATTAAAGAGTTGCGGAGCCGTCGCATACCATTGCAATGACTTTGCTCTACTAGTGCCATATGCATGCAATCAAATCCTCTTCAAGAATCTCATTTCTCCTCTTCTTTTCCTCCCCCATTTTTTTTTTTTTATAACCGTTACCCTCGTTTGATTAGAGACTATACGTTATTTTTGTTTCTACTTATTCGTCGCGCGTATCTCATGTTTCGCCATGTCAGCTAATGAATCGCTAGCACCTCCAATTATTGGAGAGAAATTTAGAGCGGCCTTTTTTTCCGGTTGTTTGTTTTGTGGTACAAGGCATTCTAGGATTTGTTTTGGAAATTTTGGCCAAATCGAAAACTTTTGTGAAATGAAAAAGGATGGAACATTTGAATTTGTGAGTGCTTTCCATCCACTTTCTTCACCTAAGATGCTCTCCAACACAAGGTTAACCAAAAGCAAACCATCCACACAAGGACGGGACGTAACTTCCTCGTGACCCAATCGCCAGGGTTTGCATTAGTGCCCAAAATATCTCCTTTTCCTAACCACAAAGCAAACCCATCGAGACATTGATCCGTGCGCACTGATTGACGGGAATCACGTGAGGTTCTTCTGTTGTTGCGCCGGAAATAAGTCGATGGCTACGTTGCCGTTCTCAGGCATTCACATCACAAATTCATTGTCGAATTCGACACGGGCATGTTTTTTCAAATAAGGCCTTCAGAACTAAAATTAAAGAGACTGTTGAACAATATGAATATCTCACCAATCGCGGGGGATCTGTCGAATTCAATGTAGTTGGGTATTCACATTGTGCACCAACGTCTCTCGTTTTAGTTTGGATGCATAGGTAAAAACGACGCCGTGCCGTGGCCTCATTATAAAAGACAAGACGGCATTTCTCTGTCACATTAATGGGGCGACCTTTCATTACGTGGACCCCCTTGTTTTTCTTCTTTTACTTTCAATACATGTGTTCCGATGCGAGTGGATAAGCCTCTCATCTTTTCTCTCTCTTTCGGAAAAGAAAAAAGAAAATGGAAATAGAAAGTCCCCCCCACGTGCCCACAGTGCAATCTCGGCAGCATCCGTCGCCACGCGTCCGGACCCTTTGGCCCGCTCCGGTCCGGTCAACACGAGGCCTCCATCGACGGGTCGCGTACGGCCACGTGTACGGCACCGCGCGCTACTGGGCCGTCCCGGTCCACGGAACGGGAACCGCGGTGACTTTAGAGGTCCACACCGATTCTTTTTTTAGTCCCCTTTTTTTTATTTTATTATATATATTTTTGGGTTTCTTTTTCTCCCTCTTCTTTTTTCTTTTTCCGATTTTTTCTTTTCCACCGGTAATTAAGTTGGTCAACATATTTCTCGCGATGTTTGACCGGAGGGTGAAATGTGAATTAATCGGCGCCATATCTTCTTTTTATAAATAAATCGGCTACTGACCCTCTATATTGTATTTTCTAAACATTCTTCGTCTATCAGATTTGAGATGAGTCGACAAGGTTTGACACAACTCGTATTAAAACAAATTAAAGTAGGTAGGAGATCTAATGTGCCGTTTAGCTTGTATATTGATACGGAAATCAACAGCTAGTATAAAAACTAATTAAAATATCGTTTTAGAAAATAGCATAATCTCGGTAATTGGAACTATTTTCTAATATGATTTTTTAAAAATTTTTTTAGGGATAAGTATATTAGAAGTTTTAAAAATTTGTCACGAAAGTGTAAATGAGTCCTAAAACTTGTCACAAAAGTACATTCGAGTTCTAAAACTTTACAAAAGTGTATTCGAGTCCTAAAACTTATTATCAAAGTATAATCAAGTCTTAAAATTTTCAAAAAAAATGTAACTAATAAAAGGACTTGATTGGACTAATATGAAAAGTTTTAGGACTCAAATGCATTTTTGTGATAAGTTTTAAGATTCATTTACACTTTTTTAAAGTTTTATGATTTATTTGTACTTTCGTAATAAATTTTAAAATTTTCAATACACTTATCCCAAAGTTTTATGCTCAATATGCCTATTGTTTATCCTTATACATTTTGCACATGACTCCGAATTTTGCATGGAGAATTTATGAGAGCGAGGGTCATTTTCCGACCACATTATAACATGGGTACACACCAATTACATCAACGTCCAACCAAGACGCAGATGCACATGGCACATGACCTAAACGTCATCGCATTTCGAAAATTCCGAACCGAAATAACTCCGTCACGGCACTCAACGCGTTCGACGCTCGAATAACGAGAGATTTCGCGGTTCATAAATGCGAATGAACTCCACCTACACAAGAGAACTATCACGGCACTAATATGCGGCGCATGCATGTACCGAAAACCGGGTTCGAGTGCGAAACTCAACCGAAAGCTCGTCGTTTACAATTAACGTATCTCCAAAGGACCGGTTAATCGCGCGGACATGTTAGATTGTAACCTAAGTCAATGCAATCCAATCAACAAGTCTATACGTGCATGAAGGCATGTAAACCTATTTGGCACGTAGCATGGGTCGTAACAAGCGATGAAGCTTGCGTAAAGCAGGTCGCTCAAGCAACGTCAACTTCGAGAATGTCGAAAACCATCGCACGTTCTTGTGCTGATCAGCAGAAAGCTTGGGGCTTAAGTTGTTCCTAGCGATTCGCTGCCCTCGAAAGTCATTGTCGAGTACGCATTCTAAAGAATCTATGCCTACCTAAAAGCCGGGGGGTCAAATCATGCCAAAGAAGAAAAGGTTAACCTTTAATTAAACAGAGGAATGCTTGATTAGGGTTTGGTTAATCGTGTTCTTAATTACGTGCGACTTTCGTTCTTGTCGCGTGCGAAGCAGCTCTGGACAAAAAAAGAAAAAGGTGAGCGGGGTTAGTGGAACTTTTTTCCCATGGCTCTTTAGGGTTTTGATTAGATGACCAAATCCGCCTTTCTCACATGGGAGAAAAGCGAGGCTGGCCAAGGCTGTTCTTCTTTGGATTGACATCGTAATTAGGTATTGACATCCGGTTTAGAGAATTAATTACCCTCGTAGAAGATAACTTAATGCCCCATATTTACATGGTTAATTTTTTCCAGTTGAACCAATTTTGCACGTTTAACTCACTAATTGATTGATAAAATGAGAATTTACCCACGAGATGCTTCGATATAGTTTAGAAATCTCGTGGTTCGGGGACATTATTATCTCGTGGTGGTTATGGGTGATTTGCCTATAGACTAGAAATCTTATGTAATTGAAAAAATTGCCTAAATTGCATCGCTTGCATACAAGATTTGTATGATCTCTATATACATGCAGTTTCCCTCGCTTATTAGGTTAAACTTTTTGGGGTGGACACAACATAATATTGGAGACAAGTTCTACCAGTTTATTTCGCATTTGCGGTAACCCTTGTCGAACTCTGCTTGTTGTTTCTTATCTGGCATGTACGTGAGAATAGTATTATAGTATCACATATCTCTAATCTACGGGGTTTATATGTTCTATACATACGTGCGCTCTCCCTTATAAGCTATTTATATGCATATGATCTTGAACTGTGTTTGGAAATAAAAGCACCAGTCATGGACAAATTTAGCTTCGTTTGATTTCAAGAAATTAGTAGGTTAGTTTGGCGTACGAGCGAGAAATCGAATCAGTCACTACACAATATACAGGAAAGTTAGAAAACGATTTATCTCTTTATTAGGTTCATCATTGAAAAACGAAAAACTTCCACGTACAAAGAGTGCTATTAACATGACACGCATCAAATGAATTAGTGAAATAATCGAATCTCGACAAGTGTTATAATCCGGGATTCTTTTAAGAAAATCTCAATATTATCTCACGAAGGTATTTGATCATCGATATCGACCCGCCCTAACGAGCGAAACAATGTTCTTGTGTGCGTTTTTCCAACGTTGGAGTTTTCACTTTATTGTTTGGACAGATCAATCTAATCCAAATCACCTCGAGTTCCGTAGAATAAAATCTTGCCTAGCTCAATTAAAAAGTATAAGATCGTAGGTCCATCGACGGTCCAGTAATTTTCCTTTGGCATCAAGTTTTCCGCCGCCTAAAAAGCTTCGTGGACTTCACACTTCTCACGTCCATGTACTCGATTGATCAATTCTATTAACAATCAGACATTATAATAAAGATTTAGCAAATATTATGTGCTTAGTTTAGGCAATATCGTGCATTAATATTAAATATTAATGCGGCAAGTAAACTACGGCGCTTTCGCCTGACGAGGAAACAATGCGAACGTGACCGGTCCGTGGAGGTGGGGCCCCCACGAAGAAAACTCAGCTGCGTAAATATTTAGTTTTTTTTAAATTAAAACTAAAATAAAGGTAGAAATTGACTCTGTTCTTCTTTTCTTCTTTTTTTATTTTTTGCCAAAAAGGACAAATATTAGTAGGTATTGGCGTTTTCGGTAGTGAGAAAGTGACTTCTCGAAAGTTTCTAGTCCTTCGTGTGTAATTTGGCACTTTCCGTTGACTAGGCTAGAAATTCTGAAAAATTTAGAACGCGTTTGTGTCGGAAAAAAACTTTTTAATGGAGGAAAATGTATTTTCATTGAAAATCACCTTCGAAAAAAAAATGACTGGTTTTTTTTTATTGTTTAATGGTGTGCTTGAAAGTAAGAGGAAAACGATTTTAGAATGTACTTTAAAAAATTATTCTCTCTATTATGATTATATTTTATTCCTAATGTAGGTTACTAAGATGATATCGAAATCTTTGTCCAAGACGTTACTAAAATATGGAGTGTATATTTTTACTTTTTAATCATCAAAATAAAGCAACCTCAAAAAAAGGATGTCGAAAAATAAAAAATGCGAATAGCTCACAAATTCAATACTTCATAAAGAAATCATCTTCCTTAATTTTAACTACGCTTGTTTTTATTGATTGTAAAGTCTATTGATTGTAAAGTCTGTTCCGTCGATTATCCGCTTCAAGTGAACCAAACACGTGAAAGTTTGGAAAATCATTTTACAAAAACCGTTTTCGTAAAAACTAATATACGTTTAATTCAATGCGTGAAGACTGACTTCGATTGTGTTATTATAGCATAATACGATATTCCTTTAATTCGAGCATCGGACTAATTTCGCGGATGCACGTAAACTTCTTGTCGGGGTTATTAATTAGCTAATGAAAACGACGTCGCCTGGTGGATCCGACCGAACCAAATGCAGCCAAGCAAAGGGGCTTTTATGTAATTGTGGTACGGCCTGGGTTTTATCGTAATCTAGCATATTATAAGTGTAACAGCATTGATAGTAAGATCGTAGAGTTCAAGAAAACACAAATTCAATATTTAGAAAAATTCTAGCTTTTTTCCTCGTGCTTTTGTATTATTGCTTGTCCGCGCTCCACAGCCGTGGATTAAAAAAGGCAGTACTGTTTTTATTACCTGGTTATATTGCCACATGCAATATCGTCAACCACGGTACAAATTGACTAAATTTACATCGTATCATAAATTTAAATCGCTAGTGGGTTTAAAATTAATGTAAGTTTTCCAGCATATCGAAGATTTAACGAATGAAATGACAAATACGACTCATATACATTAATTGGATTTTTGTTTTTTTTTTCCCTCTATTAGTTAAATAATTTAATTCACATCAAATCAAAACCATAAATATACCCCCTCCTACCATGTTGACTCCGATGTGCTCGCCATGTTGTATCGACGTCACCGATCTACACGAGTCAAAAAAGCGCGTGAGAAAGAGAGAGAGGGAATAGAAAAGAAAAAGAAAAGAAAAGGAAAGCTGCCTTTTTCTTTTCTTTTTTCGAGCTCTTTAATTTTTTTTTTTTCGAGGTCTTTAATTTATTCCCTTTATTTTTCAGCAATAGAGACCGGAAACAACGTGGCTTTTTCGGGTAAATAATCTCGGCCCGAAATTAATTGCCTTAATAAGCTGCGGAGACACAGGAGGAAAGGGACGTCATTTGGAAATTGAAGTCGGAATGAAATTGAAATTCGCCCCAAATTCAAATTCACCTCAGGAAACTCTCTCTCTCTCTCTCTCTCACTAAATTCACGCGGAGGTCTTGAGTCATGATATCCGTGTAATAGTACCTCTACTAGTTATGTACTCCTCCTCCTCCTCATCGTCTCCGTTCCATATGTAGAGAGAGAAAGCGCACCCACAGGCGGAGATAGAGAGAGAAAGCTTCCTCCTTTTTGGTGAGAGCGAGCGACTGCTCCTTTGCCATTTCCGCCACCGAAGTACCCACAATCTGGCATCGGAGGAGATCGCCTCGGAGAGAGATTCTGGATTTGCTGATGTGCGCTCGCTCGCTCTGGACTCGCCGGGCATTCTGCTTGTGACGACCGGGTCGAGCCGCGAGGTAAAGTGGGAATGCTCCTCCGGGCGACGCTTGTCTTGTTTCGGCGCCCGGCGATGTTTCTAGCTTCAGTTCGTCCGCTCTTCATTTTCGTTGTTTATTTCGTTTGACTTATTCGGCAGGTGATTGGAGTCTGATTTGTCTGGTTTCTCTGTTTTGTTTTTGGGCGGTTGTGATGATAGGTGAAGTGAATTGAAGTTGAAATTCTGTTGTTTGTGAGAAGTGATTAAGAGGTTTCGGTGAAGGGGCATTGTAGAGAGAGAGAGAGAGAGAGAGTTGATTTTGGTGAGGGAAATATGGGTGATGCTGAAGATTCTCGTAATGACACATCGCGAGGGCTTCAATCTTCGTTTGGGACTTTGCAATCTTCAATCTCCAAGCAAGCATTCTCCATGAACCAACTTGATATACCGCACTTGAGTGCTCCGGACATGCGCACACCTATGCGGCAATTCGCGCAGAGCTTCGATGGTAACAAAAGAGTCGGTATACCGCCTTCACATCCGAACCAGATCCCTCCCATTTCGCCATATTCCCAGATCCCAATGCCACGGCCTCTGAACCAGCAGATGGGTTCTCCGAACTTTAGCCATGGACCGACTCACTCGAGGTCTCTGTCGCAGCCATCGATTTTTAATTTCGACACTTTGCCCCCGTTGAGTCCATCTCCTTTTCGGGACTCCCCGTCGACCTCAATCTCAGACCATGTTTCGGGCGATGTGTCGATGGAGGATCGAGATGCGAGTTCGCATCCTTTATTGCCACCCTCTCCGTTCGCTAGGGGAAATCCTTTGCGGATTGGTGAGAGTCTGCCGCCGCGTAAGGCACATAGACGGTCTAATAGCGACATTCCATTTTTATCATCGCTTATGCAATCGTCCCCACCTCTTATACCATCGAAAGGAATGGGTTCAATGGAGCGCTCGGTATCTGGGAGGGAGAGTATGAGTTCAGCTAAGCCAGCTCAGCTGGTTAAAAAGGAATCTTGCTGGGACAGAGGTGTTTACAGCAATGCAGAAGGCATGGGTGAGCGAAAGTCTGAAGGGGAAGTTGTGGATGACTTGTTTTCCGCTTATATGAATCTGGACGGAATCGATGCGCTGAACTCTTCTGGGACTGATGAGAAAAACGGTACTGAAACTCGTGAGGATTTGGATAGTAGAGCAAGCGGGACAAAGACGAATGGAGGCGACAGCAGTGATAACGAAGCAGAGAGCAGTGTGAATGAATGCGGGAATAGCATGCAGAGACTTGGAATGAATTCTTCAAGTGACAAGAGGGAGGGAATCAAAAGGACTGCCGGAGGAGATATTGCTCCAGCTTCCAGGCATTACAGGAGTGTTTCCATGGATAGTTTTATGGAGAAGCTGAATTTCGCTGACGAGTCAACAAAATTGCCTCCTTCTCCTGGAGTTCGGCCTGGACAGCTCTCTCCCCGAAATTCAATTGATGCAAATTCTAATACTTTCAGCTTGGAGTTTGGGAATGGGGAATTTAGTGGGGCAGAATTGAAGAAGATTATGGCAAATGATAAACTTGCTGAGATTGCCCTAACCGATCCAAAGCGTGTGAAAAGGTGTGGCATACCTGTACTTTAATTGAGGCACAATTAAAATTCATTGTTGGCCTAGAAAGTTGGGTGTTTTTTTTCTTTTCTTTGGGCATTTGCTGACTAAAGTATTTGCTTTTTCAGGATACTTGCAAATCGCCAATCAGCTGCACGTTCAAAAGAACGGAAGATGAGGTATATTCAGGAGTTGGAGCACAAGGTTCAGACTCTACAAACAGAAGCTACAACATTGTCTGCGCAGCTTACGCTTCTACAGGTAATAAGTTCATATTCTCCAGTATAGTTTACTCTTCCAGTGGTTATTGTCGACTTAAACTGATGTTCTGCTACCTGTTTTTTCATCCAGCGAGACTCTGTTGGGCTTACCAACCAAAATAATGAGTTAAAATTTCGTCTTCAAGCCATGGAACAACAGGCTCAACTACGTGATGGTATGAGATGCAGTTTGAGTTTTGACATTGTGTTTGGTATCTGCGATCAGTTTGGTGCATGTCTCCTGTTGCAATATATGTTGGGAAATGGTAACACTATAACAATTAACTTGAAATGTTCCCGAACATGCTTATCTTCTGGAAAGTAGAGGATTTAGTTGCTTGCTTTCCTTTCGCCCTTTTCATCATCTCGTGGGCTGTCGATGTTGAACAAGGCCAAAGTTTTAGTATGTAAATCTTTTTTTCTTAGTGCAGTTTGTTGAATGTACTAAGGTTGGAATTTTTTTAAGGGGTAGGTTGACTTCATTCGGTCTATATCTTCTTTAACTGAAATTTGATGCATTAAAGAGGAAGTACTAAATAAAGAGGAACCGTTGGTGCAGTAGAATGGGATGGTTGGATGGCTATTGGTTTGTTCAACTGCCTCTTTGATTGTCCTGGCAAAAGTATGAAGCAGTAGCACTTTGAGTTCTATTCCCATATACCGGACATAATAAAAGGAAATTGTGAATCAGAAGGATAAATTATTTTTTCTTAGTTTGCACATGTATATCAAAGGTATTGCCTTCCGTGCTACCAGTAGGTGGATAATTATGACTGAGTCTATCTTCCTTTCCCATAAACTGCATCTGACTTCCTGGTGTAGACATGCGTGTACATGACTAAGTTTAATGTATAGTAGGGCGTGCCCTCAGTATAATGTAATATCAAGGGTCTTTCCTTCTACGTGCTACCAGTAGGTGGATCATTATTGCTGAGTCTATCTTCCTTTCCAATAAACTGCATTTGACTTCCTCGTGTAAACATGCATGTAAATGACTAAGTTCAATGTTTTTATCTCTTATTTCTAATGCCGTTGGCATGAAATCTTTTATTTGATGTGAGAAGCTACCATGCCCCAAATCTTGACTTATGAAGAGAGTAGAAATCTACTATGGAAGTCTCTTTGCATTTGTTTAGTGTTTACTTTTACCGATTGTCATACTACATCGAAAGAGCTCTAACTTAGTTTTGACGGCATGTGACAGCCCTGAATGAAGCATTAACTGCTGAGGTGCAACGATTGAAGATCGCGACAGCGGAGCTGAGCTCGGAATCTCATCCTTCAAAGTGCATGGTTTCACAGCTTCCTGTGCACTCCCAAATGTTCCAGCTCCATCAGATGCAACAGCAACAGCAGCAGCAGCCTCAGTCGCAGCAGCAAAATGGTAACACAACAAAATCGGAGTTGAATCAATAGGATGTGGGTGGTCCAACAGCTCCGGCGCCTCAGCAAATCTCATTGGTCTCGGTTCTTTGAACACCCCCGCAGTAGTTCCTCTAGCGCATCCATTCATTCATTAGTTTTTGCATATGCAACCCAAGTCTTTCGCGTGGTAATGTTATACATCTATAATTTGCTCCGCTTGCATTGCATCTGTAGTTCTGATCCAAAGTACGAAGTCATATACACTTATACAGGCTGTAATATCTAAGTTATGTCCACAGCATTCATTTTTTCTTTCTTTCGGCTTTGTTTCGTGGAGATACCTGCGTCTCTGGAATATAATCAGCTGGGTAGACATGATTTGATTTGTTGCTTTGGAAGAGTTAAAAGCTCGACTCTTTCCCCCGCATAAATTATATGTCCTTGTAATTCGACATGTCGGCTATACTTCCTTTGCAACCATTTTCGACAGTATCCTTGCCTCGTGGCGAATGGCTTTTAACCCAGTCCAAGATATGCTCCATGCTTCCCTTATTTTCCAGCTTGAGCTTCGTTCTTTCGGCCTAATCTTGGGAAGGAGCTTCTCCTTTTTCTGGTTGTGGTCAGTAATGGACGCACGAGAAGCGAACCGAAGTCAATCTACGTGCTGAAATTATGGGTAGTTATGGCGGTAGCTACGCTATGTTGGTTGGTGGTGGGCCGACGGTGTCAGACCGTGGGGTCAACACCCACCCCCATCACGATGGGAACATCGCCATTCAATATCATCAATTATTCAGAAAGTTGCCAATGATGTTCCGAAAGGATGTCGTCTGCGTGGGGCATCGGAATCATTCGTTTGAATTTGTTCTCTGCTTACTGCTTAAGTTTGTCTTGGTGTTAATCTTCTTTTCCCGCTGCGCCGTCTCGTGGGGACGCTACGCTAGGCACAAATTTAATTAAAAAGACCAAATGCGATTGTTGAAATGACTAAAGTAAAGCTCCGAGACTTGGCGGAATTAAATAAAAGACCAGATGCTATGTCGTTAGAATAGTGAAAACTTCAGGTGGTGTCCGACGATTCTTGACCACTTGTGTTATGATATAGGGTAATGAAATTGATGGTCACAAAGTTTTTACTCGCGGAGGCGTGTTACCTTAGATTTAAGGTTGCAACCTTGTAAAATGAGAGAGAGAGGCGGTGGTTTTTTAGCGGTGGTACTCGAGTGCGGTGGTGCGAGCGGGTGACGGAGTTGTTCAAGTCCAATGGCAGTGGACGGCCATAGCAGGTGGCACTGGGAAACATTGAGAAAACGGTACGCTGAAAATCATGAACTTTCCTTATTAGTTATTTGATTGTTTAACGAGTTTTGCGACGATTTTTTTTTAATTTTGTTTACGTTCTTAAATCCATGTAGCTAACTGAAATGTCCAGTTGAATTAAGCAAATCTTGAAGTGATTTAGACCACGGATGGCGGCATTCTTCACTAAAAGTATTGATAGACAGAGCATGTGGTTTGTAAGTACAAAAAATATATATATATTTTTATCATGAATAGTTGCATTTTCGCACGATTAAATATTATAGTCCTCTTTCAAGTTTTTTATTTTATTTTAATTTTTGCTTAAACATATGGCGACGCGTTTCTACATCTGTCAGAATCTACCATCAGAAATAAGATAATGAGGAAAAAGGAAAACAATCCCCCACAACAACAGCTCTAAGAATTCTCTGCATGGGGATTTGCGTTGGGTCGAAGACAAAACCCATATCCAAATCGGACCCGGCCCACTGTCACAATTTCATCAAAACAGTATAGCTCTCTCTTTGACATCAGATATTTAGCGAATATTGTTGACTAGTGCTTGGATATATGAAAATCTAACTTCGTAAATCTACTACTATCAAGCTAATAAAATATGAAGTAACTCTTTAGAAGATAATGTAAAGAACTTAGTGTTTAGACGCTTATTGATTTCAAAATTAATAAGCAAGTCGGCAAGATGATTTCCTTCTGAAAAGTTATGTTGTACAAAGTACTCAAAGTGAGAGCTCTTATGATATATTTAAGTAAAGTAGGGCAAGCATTATCAATGATATTTTTAAGTAATAACTTTAGAGTTAATCTCAATGATGATACCATGAAAGCCAAGTTGTTTTGCAAAGTTGAGTCCTAACCACAATGTTCAAAGTTTTGCTTGTGTCGACAAGCATATTCCTGTGGATGTCACAAAACCACCAAGCCAGTCACTCCTTCGTTTCTGAATAAACTCCCTACCATGAGGTGGAGGATCCCTTCTCACCAAAATCAGAGAAGCGTGTGATCCACTTAACGTCGAGTTATCCACATATAACCTTCATGATTTCCTCAGTGTATGACCCAATTACCTACTTTGGATTTGAAGGGAAAACAATGTTGTTTTGGAAAAGTAATTTGTTTTTCCATTGTCGAAAAGCCACAGACCTACTCTAAAAATTATGTTCCAATCATGATGAAAATTCCATCGCCCTTTACTAATGAGATTTGAATTTCAACCATTGAGACATATTTATTGAGAAGATTTCTCCCAAATATTGTCGTGGGACAAATCCAAGCCATGTCCTACGAACAATTGGACAATCCTATAGAGCATGTAATGTTGTTTTCACATGAGACTTACATCTCAAGCAATATGGATTACCTCATAAGTTGCGAGACATCTTCAATTCATTAATCAACAGTCGCTTATGAGCAGCTAGCTAGGAGAAAGTTCTAATACGCTGAGGTTCATTCCACTCCCAAATAGTGGTCCACATACTATTAGTTTCTTGATTGTTGCCACATTGATTACCTTGTACGCTGACTTAAGAGAAAAAAGCCCACTTTTGCTACATTATCACAAAAGAGCCCTATCAGAGGTTAAATAAGGTTTGACAGTTCGAATGTGAAAAATTATATCAAGTATTTTCGCAGATACTCAATGAACATAATAGATTTGGAAAAGAATATATCAAAAATTATAATTTTTAAAATTATTTATTTAACAAGTGTCCTCGAAATACTCTTTTAATAAAATCTATATTTTTAGAAGCGCCAGGAAATGTATAATGGGCCTGTGCACTTCTACGCAAGTATTTTCTCTCGGCGAATCAAATTCAACTGTCCTGAAGTCAACGATCCACGTTTAAACTGTAGACTCGACCGCATCTGATTACCAGTCCCAAATCTAGGGCTAACAGCGAGGGCACCGTTCTCTCCAACGCACACACGCAGTCGCTTCTTCTCGATTTCGACCGAGCACCATCAGCGTGCGGCGAGCGACGTCATCGCACAAATGGCTCCGCCTCCTGGACCTTATTCCGGCACCAGCACTCTAGCTCTTGTAAGTCTCTGTGTGTGTGTATCTCTGAATCGCATGACGACGGCTCATGATTCGAAGTTTCTAGATCTCGATGAGTTTTTTTTCGTTCGTTTAGCTCGATGGGATGTGCGATTGATGAAGCGTGGTCTGAATTTGGTTTTTGTGTGGGTTTGGATGGCGACAGGTCGCCCGTGTTTCGGCCTTCACTTTCGGGGTCGCGTACGGAAACATGAAGCTCAAGTATCTGAAGGTACTGTGAATCTGTGATCCTTTCTGAATCTTGAAGGCCGCCTTTACAAAATTGCGAATCTGTGGTGAATTTGATGAAGTTTGCCTAAGTTTTTAGGGGGATCGGTTCTTGTTTTGTGTCATTGCACGTTGCGTGCAGGAGGACGTGCGAATGAGCGCGTAACGATCGTCCTTAAGAAATTAAATTAGGTGATTTTGGCTGTTGGAATGATGTGACTGCGTTCAATTGCATGAGATTTTCGGACTTGCCTGTGCAGTCGCCTAGCTTTGACTCTGAATTGCTACATAGTACTTACGGAGGCTGTCGTCGTGTTAATTAGCTAGAGCATATCTATTTGTTGAATCTGTGAAGAGTTTTGTAGCACGAGGAAGCTGATTCCAGGTGACGGGAAAAGGTTCCGTTGTTGAGCATGGCAATAGTTTATATGCTTTCAGCTTCTGCCTGTTTCTTTCAGTTTAGATGAAACGAGGAAAATAGGATTCTCTTGTCGCAAATGCTACTTTTCATGATGAATCCATGTTTGCTTTTTGGAAGTCTAGAAGGATTTTAGGATTTAGTTTTCAACTTGAAATGCCTATGGGAAAGTTATGTGGGAAAATTATACGAGCTTCTCTGGTGTGAGGATGTCCATGTGATTATTGTGGTGGTGCACCCGTGTCCTGGTTGCGTGCTTCTTCTTTGCGAGTACAAAAGTGAGATTTATATCATTGATGCACGCATTACTCAACCTTAATCACTTGATCTGTTTCATGAATAGTCAGCACTAGAGTTGCATTGGAAGTGTGATGCTTCCTACCACTGTAATAGTTAGCTGCACGCATTATCGACATGTTGTGTATTTTGTGCATGCTTGTGTGTGCTTTCATGTGGCTTGCGCATGCATGTAAGGGGCATTCTCATCCATGCATTTGGTTGCAGGTTGTAAAGTTGTCTCTGTGCAAGAGTATTCATAAGTTGTGCACTCTCTTAGTCTCATGAAATGCTTGAAGCATAGCCTTCAGGCCCTTCACCTTACAAGTTTTTCTTCTCACACATATTGAACATATGACTGTTGAGGCAGAATGTTACTGATGATTAGAATTGCTTTGTCAGATTTAGCCTCTTGTCAGCAGATAGCAGATCTAATTCAGTTACATGGAGCTGTCTATATGCTTGAGATACTTGATTACTTTCCCTGCAATGCTTTTAACACTGCACCTCTTTTGTTGTCTATATTACTGTACACTTCATATGCCAGCACTTGAAAGAGAGACCATGAGGAAGAAGTTGAAAAGAGCATGTAGGGGTAGCATGAAAATGTACCTTGAACCACAGGAATACCACTGTCTCAGTCAGCTATGTATTTGCTAGGCATAAAGTTGATGCTGGGTGGTAAATATACAATATGTTTAAAAAGTGTCAGATGCATATGCTTGCTTATCAAAGTTACCACCCAATGGGATGACTATATTCTGTGCCTTGAAAACGTTATGTTAGTGTTGCCAACACTTGGATGAGATATCGTTTAGAGTGCACTAACTAAGCAGCAAGCTCTGTCTTACCTACTTCTGGATGAATTGAGAAATTGTGCTAACTCTTAGACAACTCCAAATGCTCATTGCATCCTTCTGTCTTACCAGGCAAAGGCGAAGTCTCAAAGAAAAACTGAAGCGAAGGCTCATCATTGAAGAGTTGCGGTTTTGTTTTATGTTGTGGATTAGGAAGAGTTACAATAATGGATTGGTAGAATCTCACCATCTTCACTTGGCATAGATGTCTTTGGGCTGTTTCCAAAATGCTTGTAGATCTTCGTTTTTATTTTTTATTTTTGAGAATCACTGGATCTGGTCATTGCCATTTGATGGCAATGGGCAGCATCAGAATTTTTTCACTGGTTTTCTCATACTTTCTGCTGAGAAAATAATTCTCCTCGGTTATTAATCGCATCTTTGACTTCTGTCTTTTCATCTCAGTTTTGGCTTCTGTTTAGCCATTCCTTGTGCGTTTCTTAGGGAAAAATGGTGAATATTCGTCCGAGATGATTTTGCCGCTGTACGCCCAAATTACCTAGCCGATATTCTTTCGTTTCCTGAAAGGTACTGATTATTGCAGGGTACGATTCTTGTTTGTTTCTTCTCTTCGTTTTCAACTTATGGAGTTCTAATTCTAAATCAGTTTTTTCTTGCGTTCATCAGCATTTCAAACCTTAATAGAACAGACAGTCAACTAGCAGCAAATTGCGAAGTGTGGTGCGTTAGGCCCATTAGTCTGCACGAGGACCGTCTTCATTCTCGACCAAGAACAGGCCCAGCCATAACTGATAAGCCCAAAGGCATCAAGCAGTCGAACTGGGATTTGCCCAATAGACGTCCCGATGAATGCGCAGAAAACGAAATTGTACGATCCGCATGAAATCGTAGTACCTTACACATCCATCCTCATTTTCCAAGAGAGTTAAAGTGCTTATTTGTATAATCAGCCAATGATTGTGGCCTAATTCACGCTTGCTTAGAGGATTCCAGCTGCCACTTTGACGCTCAGATGAAAAGCTTCTCCTCTCCCGCATTAAACTAATTCAACTAAAGCCAATGGGGTCCCTTCTTAGCGTCACCTCTCTCTCTCTCTCTCGCGCAATACTTGTTTAATGGGCATGAAGTTAAGTAGGACTAATCGATTTCATTTTCTCTCTCTCTAAAAAGTCTTGATTGATGATCGATCCGCGTGACGTACGGCCAACAAGTTTCATTTCTCGTTTTGTTCTTGCAATGTCTATCGAAGATTTGACTTTAGGGAAGTTCCCGTGGGTGGAGCCTGTTCGCCCGTTGACCCTCGAATCGTCATAACGTATAATTCAATTAATCCTACCTCACTAACGATTACTCCTCCATATCATAAGGTAATCGAATCCTGCGTAGGCCGCTGGCGAGGGTCGCTCGGCCTTGCCCAGACCATCGTGGCTGCGGGCAAGGCCTAGCGAGGGCCACAATCCTTGCCCAGTGACTAGTGAGCTCCAACAACCCTCGCCGATCATTGTGAAAAAATATAAGGAATAGAGAAGAAAAGATAAAAGAAAAGAGAAATTAACAAAAAAGTTTGGAAAAAATTATTAATAAATTGTCCATCTCAGCGGCAGTCGTGTCACGAGGACGGTTATCATTCACATCAGCGATTTCTGATCAAAATTGGCCAGATGGATTATATTAGTAAATTGTAAAAGATTTAGGGGACTAAATTGATTAAATTGAGAGGTTTAGAACTAAATTGGTATAAGTGCAACAAGTTTAAAACATTTTGGGTAATTATCCCAGAGGTACCTCACAAAACTAAATGAAACATACATCAAGATAGCCATCATCAGAATCTCAAATTTTTTTGTTTATCATAAAACTAGTAAACCAATCAGTAAGGTCATCGGGAGAATCCTATCATGTTTTATAAGTCTATGACAAATTGTACCGCCTTGTCGATAGAATCCTATCTTGCTCCATAGCTCTATGGCAAATTTTCAGAAGGATTTTGTTAAGGATTGCTGTTGAGACACTTGTTAACCGCCCAAGCAACGATAGTTTATCGTTTTTAATGTACACGCTCTGTCGTATCAGATGTAGTCAGTGCATTGAGAACAAAAACATTTCAATTTTCAGTATGGTTAAAAAGTACTTGGAAGACACAGGTTAAAAGGGACCCGTTCTCCAATAACCCAAGGTCACGCTCGACAAACATCTTAATTTGGCGTTTGTCCCGTGGATCTTTGACTTCAACGATAAATCTTAGATCCAAGTGATTGAGCAAATTAATCGCCTCATCTAACAAAATAATTAGGTGGGCCCAGCATATATTCCCCTAAATCTTGCACAGTGATTAGCTAATATTAATCAGGATTACCGTTTCATAAAGATGTTGGGGGACAAGAGATCATGGCAATAGAGAATGCTTATCCCAGCCATTTCAGCTTCAGCTTTTGGCGTGTCTGAATTCATGATTAAGCCGAGTCCAAGACAAGCAAATCTTTCATGCAGAATCCTCAATTATGACAGTCATTCTCTTGTAGAAATACATTATCGGCAAAGTAAACTGAGTGTTCCTTAGTATGGCCGAAGAGAAGTGAGAGATCTTTAGGTTGGCCATTAGAGGGGAAAATTATCTAAAAGTCCTAAACCTGTTGTACGGCGATCAATTCAGTCCAAAACCTTTCAATTTTGTAAATTTTGTCTAGTCCTAAATCTTTCAATTGTGCCAATTCAGTCCTAAACTTTTTGAAGATTTGCCAATTTAGTCTTAAACTTTTTGACAATTTGTCAATGTAGTCCTTTCGGCTAATTCTCTAGATAATAGTCTTAGGACTAAATTGGAAAAATTTCAAAACGTTTGGGATTAAATTGGCATAATTGAAAAGTTTAGGACTAAATTGGCAATATTGAAAATTTTAGGACTGAATTTGCCGCCGTACAATAAGTTTAGGATTTTTTGGACAATTATCCCGTCATTATAGAGCAAATTTCTGATTATTGCCTTATGTTGTATTCTACGACGTAGATATGTAGCGATACGCCGTATACGCGTGTTCAAAATGTACGAGACTGATTTGGCACACGGAAGTAATTAAGGATGGTAATCCGCTCCGTTTCTCATCTCGCTTTTACTATGTTATAGAGACGAACAAACTCGGTATCTGAATTTTCATCTGGTCAACTAGATAGTGAAGGGTTAATCTTATCAAAGCATGTAAAATTTTATCGCAAGGGTGTTGAAATAGAAAGGTCGGTCCGGCAGTTTCGGTTAGATGGCGACCCCATCTAAGGTTGTGGGATCATGGTTTTAATGTTTAGACGGAGACAGAAAGAATCAAATCGTATCTTTACTTGCTAATTACTCCCTCGACACGATCCACAACTTCCCTGCATCTCCCCAAATCTGGTCAGCTTCGATAAATCGATTATTATTCTCATCTAATATCTACATTTAAAGAAAGAAGTGGTTTTCATTCATCTAATTCGTCTATGGAAATTTTTAATACTTACCCTTTATGGAATACTCGATTCTAGCGTATCTAAAGCTTATTATGGTAAACACAAGAGTGAATATTGCAAGATTGGAAATGAATATTGCAAGATTGGAAATGGGACAAAAAGAATTCTTATATTCCGTCTTTCGCGTTACCACTTTTTTTTGTTTTTTTGTTTTTGGAAACCGATCGCTTGACCTCGAAGTGAGTTTCGGGAATACCCTATTCACAAGTCGGAGATTCACGTCTATGAATTGAAAGATTCGAATGATCAACTCTGCAATCGATTATTAGAATCGATAGGCCTTCAAATCGTTCATTTGAAAAAATGGAAACCGTTATTATTGGATCTTCCCAAAAATCGAAATTCTCGATTCTCAAAAGAGAGACAGTGTCACGTCATGCGATTGAGCCATAACCATTTGTTCGCGGCCAACCATGACCTTATTATGTGATGGAACGGCGAGATTCGAATACCAAAAAGAAGAGGTACTTTAGAGACATCTTCAGTTCTAGTCTCGGATTTTAGAAGTTTCGACCATACCATAAAAGTTCAGCCTCATATTCAATTCACCCAATTTTATTGTACCTCCCAAAGAGTGTGGCGACCTACCACGTTCGCAAAACTTTCCGCTTTTATATATGTCGAGCGCTTGTTTCCGGGGTTCTGCTTCCCCTACGAATAATGTCGTTACATTACTAGGTTGCCAAGCCTTAGGTTGTTATTAAAAGGAAAACCCACAGAATGTGGTTCGGACATACCATTGTTTGTTCCACGGTAATGTCTGCATGTTATCCCCCCGCCAAAGTCAATTCCATGCGCATTCATCGACATCGACACCGCCGAATCTAGCGACACCACTAAGCATGTCATTGTCGAGCTCGCCCTTTCCAGCCAGCCAGCCCGACCCTACCGTGTCTGAGCGATGATTTCGTTTCGACGTGCACGATAATTTCCGTCCATCTAAATCGATCGCTCCCCCCGTTCACGAATTCACTTAAGGTCCTTTTATATCTGTAGTCTCTGTCAATCGTTCGATCTTTTAAACGGGCGAATGACAACGTAGATCGCGTTTTACTGAGCGTCTAGAAAAACCTACGACCCGGTCTTGCAATTTCTTGGGGCCCCACGACCAACTACACTTTCCCTGGTTTTTCCGTGATTATCCTCAAGTCCAGTGGCAATTGCCCAACGTCAACGTGTTCACCTTATAAGATCCTCCCACTAATTCTTTCTCCTCAAACAAGATTTTCTCGCTCGCACAGTCCCCCAGCAACACGCTTCTCTTTCTTCCTTCCAACCTCTCTCTGGCTTTCTCGCTCTACTCACCCTCGCCCTCGCTCACTTTCCTTCGCTTTCCCGGGAAAAAGAAGAGGAGGAACGGAACGGAAAGGAAAGGAAAGGAAAGCAAGGGAAAGGAAAGGGTAGAATGTCGTCGGACTTCGAGAGCTCCAGCAAGATCCGCCGTATTGTGACGATCCGGCAGATGCTGCGGCGGTGGCGCAGGAAGGCCGCCCAGTCGGCGACGGCGGCACCGCCCCCCGACGTCCCGGCGGGACACGTGGCGGTGCTCGTGGGGGGCGGGTGCAGGAGGTACGTGGTGCCCGCGACGCACCTGAACCACCCCGTGTTCAGGCGTCTCCTCGTGCGCGCCGAGGAGGAGTACGGGTTCGCAAACCACGGCCCGCTCGCGATCCCCTGCGACGAGGCGGCGTTCGAGGAGATCCTCCGGGCCGTGTCGTCCCGGCCCGAGGATCTCCAGAGGTGTTGCCACGTGGGATTCCGGAGTGGCCCCCACGGCATCTTGAGCGAGTCGAGGCCGCTGCTCAACGGCGTCGCGGATTGAGGTTGAAGTTCCCGAGAGGCGCGTGGGCTGATTTTTTCGTGACGATTTCTTTTTTTTTTTCTACTATAATATTCCTTTTTTTTTTTTTTTTTTTCTATTTTAGTACGATGGGCTTGTTGAGTAATTTTTTTTCTTCATCAGAGGCTCTGGTAGGATTAGCTGGTGAAAAAGACTGAAGAGGGTCAAGATCTGTTGTAAATTCAGTGGTTGACTAATTGTAGGAAATCTCGGAGAATATCGAATTAGTTGAAGAATGAATTATTATGTTTTTAACAAAAGTTTGTCATGTTCATAATTTTGGATTGTAGCTATTGTAATTATTAATTATTGAATTTTAAATCAGGATGTTTTGGTGGTATTCCATTGCTTTTATTGCAAGCTTTTTTTTTTTCCAAAAGTTTTTGGATCTCTCTTTCCTATTATTGATGGATTCAAAATTGTGAAGCGCCGAATGCAAGTACTAATTAGGCAATCACAAAGTTCCCAAAAGAAAGTTTTCAAGTCCGAGAAATTTGAAAAGATATTGCGATTCCATATTTAAAAGAAAAGTAAAATATTTCGTTTGCTGAAAATATAATCGGCTATATTTCGGGTAATATCACACATCGTGTGATACAAACCCATGATTGATTTGATTTCAAGGAGAATAGGGTCGAGATAAGGTCCTTTCTCCTCACAGTTGCATGTGTGAGAAAAAGCGAAAGGCTGCTAATAGTATGGCAAAACAGAAAAAAGAAGAAGAGATAAACAAAAATTGACTCCAAAAATAAAGTTATTAGCATCTGTGAAATTCTTTGGGACCTCAGCCAATCCTTCAAGAAATTTAAACTATCGGGATAAGTGCCTGATTCGATATGTAAATATTATAACAGTTTGGAGAGTCGTCATAGAATCCCATTAATCATCGATGTTCCTCCGTGATTAGTTGGGGTTGTACGGGTTAAGTAGGCGGTTCAAACATGCCAAAAGTGAAAAAGCTCCTCCATTGCTATATAAATAATGATTTAGAGAAACTTGGTGAGGACATCTTAGTTTACTTGTTATGTTGAGCATGATTAAGGATGTTCAATCATAAGTGGGCAACAAAAGATTTGTTGCTTGGACTGTCTCCAAAGTGAATCGGGCCTTTTGAGGAATGATATGTTTTATTACTGCTAAAGTGTCTCCATATCTTATGATGATCTCCTGCCCAAGACTCCACAAAGCATTCGAGATAAAAGAAAAAAGAATTGATTTGATGGTAGAGTGTGATTAGACTAAAGGGCCAAGCACAAATATATTTACCCAACAAAATTTCTTTTGCTTGTAGAAATCTTATACTCTATAATTAATTTGTGAGAAAATTTCAATTTAGGGCCCGAAGTGCCTTCATTTTTTTAAATAAGCGCCTGAAATTGACTTTGTTTCAATTAAGGGCATGAAGTGCCCTTATTATTTCAAAGAAGGGTCCGAAGTGATCAAATTGTCTCAAATAAGGGCCTGAAGTGAATATAGTTTCAAATAAAGGCCTGAAATGACCAAATTGTCTCAAAAAAGGTCTGACCGAAGGACATTTTCGTAATTTACCCCTTTTTGAATTTTTTTCTTCTTTTCTTTTCTTTCTTCCATTTTCTGTTTTTTTTTTCTTTCTTTCTTCCTTCCCATCTTCACTCTCACTCTACCGGCGTCAATGGCCGGCGGAGCCGCCGGATGCAGGCGGCAACCCTTGCTTGACGCCCTCGCTGGTGTCGGGCAAGGGCCGCCCTGGCAAGGGCGCCCCTCGCTCGCCCAGCCCAGGCGAGGGTGGGGGGGGCCCTGCTGGATCTGGCGAGGGCAACCTTCGCCCTCGCTTGGGCTGGTGAGGCCAGGCGAGGGCGTCCCTTGCCAGCCCAGGTGAGGGTGGCCCTCGCTCAATGCCGGCAAGGGCAAGCGTCGCCCTCGCCTGGGCTGGCGAGGGCATTCCTCGTCGGATCTGGGGAGGAACACCCTCGCCGGATCAGGGCGGCCCTCGCCCGCGCAGGCGAGGGCGACCCTAGCCCCACGGCGATGAGGACGGCCCTCACCCATCGCCAGTGAGGGCCTCCCTCGCCTGAGGCCGTCGGGTCACCGGCGCCGGCAAGGATGCTGGGAAGGAGGAAGGAGGAAGAAGAAAGAAGAAAAAGGAAAAGAAAAGAAAAGAAAAGAAAAAAAGAAAATTAGAACTGTTTTTACTAAAATACCCTTTCGCTGGTGACTGGAATTATCACTGGTTGACCAGATCCTTATTTGAGACAATTTAGCAACTTTAGGCCCTTCTTTAAAACAACAATGGCACTTCAAGCCATTAATTGAAACAAAGTCAACTTCAGGCCCTTATTTAAAAAAACGAAGGCACTTCAGATCATAAATTGAAATTTTCCCATAATTTGTGACGAGATTATTTTCTTTCTTTGTGATGTGCTTTTTTATAGTGTAAACCCTCAAGTGGGATATTTAATAGTCACCTTTTAATAGACGACTCTCATCTAGACTATGATGTATATATATCTCTCTCCAATGGAGTGATTCCATGAAAAAGATTTGGATGTCCTCAAGCCGAGTGTGTGAAAACGAATGGGTCAAAGTCTTATCGGGTCAAGAGAAGATGCAATTGAAGAACGAATGATTTCTCTTGTAGTTCTTTCGTGCAATCATGAAAGAGGGTTCCTACTATGCCAAACGGTGGTCACTATTAAAGTTTTGATGATGAAAGTAACGTTGATTGCTTTCCTTTTGTCCGACTGAAGGTTTCATTATCAGTTAGTCAATCTCGAGCGCGTGATTCGCTCTTTCAAAATTTTCTTTTATTTCATTACAATAGACCTAACGAGTCAATATCTAAATAACTCAATCAAAATAATATTCAATAGCCATATCGAAAGATACGGCTATATAGGCATTACGAGTTTTCCTGATTGATGGTCTAAAGATAAGAAAATTTCATCAAATCGTAATTGATACGACCATTGAGATTTGTGTCTAAACTAGTTTAGATACTGCCAAATTACAAAAGAAAGTAAGAATTGCACTTGGATTAGTGATGGGTCTATCTACTAGAAAGAACTCAAAGTGTTTGATTGATCTGACAGAACCATGGGGGTTGGATCTATTGACCACTAGCAAGCGTCCACTTCGGTTTTAGGACTTTGCGTGTGAGGAAAAGGAAAAAAACAAGACAAAAGGGTGGTGGGCAGGTCAGCCAAGAGATAAACCCTCTTTTTAAGAATGCGATTTGAGGATGTTGATTTGTGCTACTAGGCTTTCTCGACATATTGATGGAAATTATTATCAAGATAAGGTTCGATGTGCACCATTTTTCTATCTCAATGTGTGACCAAAGAGGTTGCATTTGGTCCCGACGAAATTCTCGATCACCCCCCCTTTCGTTTTCATTGCAAAAATTGATAACTTCTCCAATTACTCTCGAGAACGATGTAATGCATCCCATGGTATCTAATGGAAGGGGGAATATTGAAACTTAAAAAGAATGGTTTTTAGTGTTATGTGGATGGGAGCAGGACCAAAGAGAAAGTGAGAAAAAGAGCACAATTGAGAAGGACATTCGATTTTTTGAATTTTCAAGAAACGTGGAACTGAGGCTCTGTTTGGTAACGTTTCTGTTTTTTTGTTCTCCGGAATAGAAACTTGTTTGGTAACGTCATTTAAAATTTATGTTCCTCGAAACAAAAATTGTTCGCGATAATAGATTTGGAATAGAAACAAAAAGAGTAAAAACATTTTTTTTTCCTGAGAACAAAATGAGAAATAATGTCATTTTAGAGAAACAAGTTTAGCGTAACCTAATGCTCGTCTTTACACCCACTAGTCCACCTACTGCCGATCATCGGCCATCGTCGCCCCGTCGCCTCTGATGGCTGGTCATCGCGGCCGTTGGTCACCGGTCACTGCTGTTGCCGCCTCCGGTGACTAGTCGCTGTTCACCGCTGCTGCCTTCGATTGTTGATCACCATTGCTTGCGGTCGCCGGTTGCCGGCCACCACCGTCGGTCACCACCCATCGCCGCTGCCTCTGGTCACCGATTATTGAACACTACTCGCCGCCGCCGATCACCGGTCATCGATCACCGCGGTTGTGCATTACTGCCACCGGTTAAAGTTATTAAATATAAATTTTTAAGGTCATACTAAATGTATTTCTATTCTTTTTCTATTTCAGGAATATAAATTTTGTGCAGTTACCAAACGCGTTCTTATACTTAGAAACTCATCTTGGAAATAGAAATTAAAAAAAAACTATTTTTGAATAGAAATTATTTTCGGGAACAGAAACTTTACCAAATGCACCCTGAGAAGACATTGCGTGTCCCATATTAGTTTTGCCTTTTACTTTTGGCTACAAATAATTATTTTTCTAATTTCACAAAATGATGAAATAAAAAAATTGGAAAAAATATGCTTTTTTTCTTCCCTTTTCTGGGTTGCAGATTTATTTGTCCCTTTATTTGTTTCTTTTTAGGGAAAAAGCCACAAAAAAACCTTAAACTTTGACACATTTATCCTAAACTATTTTTTGTAACACCAAAAACCTCAAACATGTACCCTTGTAACATATTTAAAATTTCCAAATTTTTTTTTCGTGATACCAATTTTTTGGGATAAATGTATCATATAGATATAAGTTTAGAATCTTTAGTGTCACAAGAAGAAGTTTGTGATAAATGCGTTACACTGTACAACTTTAAGGTAAATGTGTCACATAAATATAAGTTTGAGATAGATATATCACAGTGAATATAGATCGGTATTTTTGATGGCTTTCACCCTTCTTTTTATGTTTCCTCATCATTATAGGAACCTCAACACCAAGAAGACATCAAAGAGCTCGTCCCAATTGCTGAGATTCGTTGATTGAGTGTGGGTAGCGGACCTCGATGTCAATATTGGACCGGGCCGTGCTGCTTGGCATCACAATCGCTCTTATGAAACCAGAAGTTCAACATTTGAGAGAAATTCAAACTAGAAGATGTCTGGATTAGGCCTAGAAAATGGGCATTAAGATTGTTTTAGACAAGGAAGGATGGATTTTGGTTCAACGGCAAACACAAGACAACCCTTTTTAGTAAGTACAATACACTCCCCAATCTTAGCAAATTCAGAAGCTACAACCAATGTAGAAGTCAAACTGCGCTATCCGGTGGAGAGAACCAATCGCAATGCGGGCATTTTCTTTGTCTTTGGAGATTGGACATGAAACTCACTATTTCTTAGTACGGGATCCATCCGATTTAACAAGATGAGTTTGCGGAATGAGAACCCAAGACATGAGTTCATTCGCAACGGGAAAATATTGGATAGGTCTAATTTTCCATGTCAACGGTAGGAGATTAACATGTGGCAAGGTTGGTCCCACTTATCAAATTACTCCTTCTCTTATCTCTCACAATTACTTTCTCTCCTCCCCTCCAACAGTAATAGACTCTCTCTCGTCCTCTCTTTACTTCTTCTTCGTTAAGAGAAAAGAGACTCACCAGCCTTGCCATGGCCTCAATAGCCATGGGCGAGACTGCCTTCGCCCGCAATCGGTGAGGCCATGGTGAGGGGAGTTTGAACTTGGAAGTTGCAATTGCGAGGAGAGAGAGAGAGAGAGGATAAAAGGTGAAGAGTTGTGCAGACAACAAAGGGAGGAGTAACGGTGAAGAGGAGAGAGGGACTTTAAAATTTTTTTAACAGGTGAGATCAGTCTAGACATGTGTTGCATACTGAATGGAGTGTCCGTTTGCTGACTTGGCAAGAGCGTCTCACCTAATATTTTCTCCCGACATGGTCACCTGGACATCGCCCTGCCCAATCATCTCCTGGCCAATAGCCTAATGCCAGGTGGGACCAGAGGGCCTACGGATCACGTGCTCCTCACGTGGCAAGGACAGTGATGCGAGGAACCAACAGAGTAGACATCAGATCACAATCGAAGACCCACCAAAACGATCAGGCCGTCCTCTTCGTACACATACATGCATGCATGCATGCTATGGTGTCGTGCCATGATCAATCAATGCTAATAAGTGATGGGAAGAAGATTCTTTCCCCTTCTTTTCAATGTCTATACCAAATACGCAAAACGAAGCCAAAGAAAAGAATTGCGAGGTTTGCGACTTTGCATTACATGGGGGACAAGATTCGTACCATATTGGAGCAATGCGTCCTCGTCTCTTTCTTTTTCCTTTTGCTAAGCTTTTGCCTTTCGGCTGCGTCCTTTGATGGCTCCATCCTTCCTTCCTAGCCTCGGAAAAACAATTTGAAGAGAAAATAGAAACGAAATTCGAAGAGAATATTCCTCCGCGGAAGCGACATTTCCTACCGAATTTAAGGACTACCATGTTAATTTTAGGGTTAGTACCACAAAGAATTTTAAACTGGTACACTTATGAAAAATTTACTCTAAATTAATTTTTTAACAACTAAAAACTCAAAATTGGTACACCTATGACAAATTTACCTTTCATTAGTTTCTGTTAAATTGGGTCAACACCAAGAAAAATATTAAACTGATACGCTTGTGACAAACGGATGATAAAACCTTAACTTGATATACCTGTCAATTGTCACGTGTCATCCAATTTAGCAATTTGATGATAAAATTTAAAGGAAACTAATGGAAGGTAAATTTGTCACATGGATATCAGTTTGGGGTTTTTAGTGGTCAAAAAATTAATTTGAAGTAAATTTGTCACAAGTGTATCAGTTTAGAATTTTTTGTGGTATTAACCCCTAATTTTAACAGCATCGACTATTTAGATGGACGATGTCCCTCTAAATCTTGATTTTGAACTACTTAGCCAAGGAGTGGTGGTAACTAGCCCAATTGAACTAATTTATGCTTAAACATATTGATTTATGCAAGTATGCTCTCGTCGGCAATAAGTGAGGGGATCACTCGCCCTTGGCGAGCCCCCCGCTTGGTGAGGGCAGCGACGACCTCACGTAGACTAGGCGAGGGTCATTAGCTCTCGCCTGTGGCTGGTGATGGTCGGCTGGTGACATCACCAACTAGAGTTGGTAAACAAAAAAATAAAGAAAAGAAAAGAAGAAAAGAAAAGGAAATATATAAAAAAAATTAAAAACAAAATTTGAAAATTTATTAAAGGGTTAATATCGCAAAAAATCCCAAATTGATATACCTATGACAAATTTATCCCAAACTAATTTTTTGACGACGAAAAATCTCAAATTAATACATCTATGACAATTTTACCCCAAATTGATACACCTGTGACAAATTTACCCTCTGTCACTTTCTATCATATTTTACCGTCAAATTACTGAGTTTGATGACAAGTGATAATTGACTAGATATACCAGTTTGGGGTTTTACCCTCCGTTTGTTACAAATATGCTAGTTTGAGATTTTTCGTGGTATAAACCTAATTTAATGGAAACTAACGGACGGTAAATTTGTCACAGGTGTACCAGTTTAGGGTAAATTTATCACAGATATATTAGTTTGGGGTCAAAATATTAATTTCGGATAAATTTATCACAAGTGTACCGGTTTGAGATTTTTTGTGGTCAAAAAATTAATTTGGGGTAAATTTGTTACATGTGTATTAATTTGAGATTTTTCGTGGTATTAACCATTTATTAATATATTGTTAAAAATTGTCCATGTAAGCGATTTTTAGCCAAAATTGACCAGCGAGACCTAATTGACAAAAGTACAATACGTTTAGGACTTTTTGGATAATTTTCCCGTAGAAAAACCTAAGACAACCTCAAATGGTGATTAACCCAATATGCGCTATAAGAAACACATAACTATAGTACATGCATTTCGCATCTCATGAACAAATCAATTCGTGACGATCTATCAATAACATTCTTTTTTAACTTGTTATAAAAGTTCAACCTCAATATGGTGTCGGAGTCAATAGATTGAAAAGCAAAGTTAGTACCGATGCGAGAGTAGACCGGTCCAATTTCTAGTTCCTAACTTTTCATATATTAAAAATCATGCCCTGCAAAGAACACTTATAAAAAGTAGAGTTAGCGACGCATTTCCCTTGAACTTGTTTGCCCAATTGAATTCTGTTTGGGGTGTAGTAATGCAGTGAAAATTCTAGTTGAGACATCTTGATGCAGAAGGATCTTGAATCAAGGGGGAGCAACCTAGGTACGTATGAGTTGTGCTAGAAGCTCACACACAAGGAAGGAGATTGTTGAAAGTCTTGTATCAAAGTATTGATGTGGTGTGACAAAGTTAATAAATATCTTAATTGGCCCTCTACTTTAAGTTTTTGAGTAAAGGAGGGTTCAACTGGATACGTTGACGGCTCGGACTTAAGTTCTCTTTTGATGATCTTTCCAAGTGAAGGTATCAAAATTCATTCAGCCACAATACTTTAGTCTTAGGCCAAATTCTAGCCTACACACGAGGCAAGGTGTTAAACCGATCAAATATTAAGCTCCAACTTCGTTTAATAGTTCAAACATTTAGAATTGCAGACGGTAGAGATGGAATTATGATAAAATGTGCATGAAGAGATATTTATTGAGTGGAGGCAATTTCTCTGAAAGCAAAGATGGGAGTTTTTATCTTCTCTGGTGGTAGCAGGGGAGATATTCTTGGCGGGGCAGGAGAGAGAGAGAGAGAGAGAGAGTTGGAGACAGCAGGTTTTTATTTTTTTTTAAACGGAGAGTTGGAGAAAGCAGCTGAAGAGGTGTAATTGTCGGAGAGGAGTTTGTGGCTGTGAGGTAAAGACACCTTCGAAGCCATTACGACGTCCTCGCATTCGACATTAATAACAAGGATAAAAGCAGGACCAGCTCTCTCTGCTGCACATTTTTCTGCTACGTCTCTTTTTATCACAGAGACACAAGTTGAAGAGCTGCTGGTGTCTCACAGATTACAGAGACATGTTCAATGAACTCACGATCACCTTGGTATTGGTAATTACATTATTAACCAAAAGTCATTCAGACACGCAGAAAAGAGAGAGAGAGAGAGAGAGAGGGAGGGGCCATGGAACTCATGACAGAGCTTGAGTTTCTTTCTTTCTTTCTTTCTCCTCTTCATGTTTTGTACGCATAAAGTGCATTGGCTTTTACCGTTCCTGTTTTGTGGAATGAAAATTGGCCTAATTCCCCAAAGAAACCCAATTTTAGGTCTAATTTCAATTATGTCCCAAACTTTTTCTTCGTCTAAAAAAAAAAAGAAAAGATCCTAACTTTTAAGTCCAGTTTCAAATTTGCCCCGAACTTTTTTTTATCTTAAAGTGCAGTCCCAAATCTGTCTCGAATTTTGTTTTGTCTAATATAAATCACAAACTTTCAATCTATTTTCATATCTATCTTCATGGTCCAATCCTAACTTGACGTGTCATACCAAATCTACATTAGGAAGGTGACATGGAAAATTATCTCCAAAATGAAACCGTTTTAGGATATGAAAATTAGAGATGACTAACTGCAATTTTTGGACAGAGGACTAAAGAGGGTAGATTTGGGACCATAGTAAAAATTGGTGATTTTTTTCTTAGACAACAAAAAAGTTTAGGGTAGATTTGAGACTGGACATAAAGTTGGAGGTTTTTTTTCGACAAAGAAAAGTTTAGGGATAGATTTGGTACTGGATCTAAAGTTTGAGATTTTTTTGGAGATAAAAAAAAATTCGAAACAGAATTGGGACATGACATAAAGTTGGGTTTTTTTTTTTTTTTTGTGGAGAATTAGGTCAGTGAAAATGGAAACTTTTATTTTTAAGGCCCGTGTTTGATCTGGCAAGCGGGATACCTAGGAGTTTAAGAAGAAAGGGGTGCATGTCTTGTGTCCCCTTCAGCTTTTAGAAATGGTACATGGTGGGTCTCCCGGTTGTGATTGAAGATGGATTCCTGTCCACTCTCCTAGATGAGTGTGTTGCGTTTGTGATTTATGGTCGTCACGCACCACAGCTAAAATCAAAGAATATCGCTTATCTCATTTGAATTGATTTCTCAAGTAATCCATCGGATCGTGAGTGACTTTTTAAATAAGTCGGT
>BCNH02000009.1:17254548-17307566 GCA_001662345.2 Metrosideros polymorpha var. glaberrima
TTCAACAAGGGCTCATCACTGCCCGTGACCAACCCTCTTTGATGAGAGAGAGAGAGAGAGAGAGAGTCGAACTTGGCAAATTTGTGATTATTGGATTATAAAGAAAAATGATCAAGTGACTTACGTTAATCCACCGTGAGAAGTACAACCTACTATGAAAAAAAAAAAATTACCATTGCTGTGGGGATTCATTCTTTTAAAAATTTATAGCCCACAACATGCCCTTACTTTCACAGTGGCTCAAAGATTGTCATACTAGCAAAACCCAAAGATAAATATGGACAAGTGATGTACATCCAACGTTACGAAAAATTGAAAGCACGAGAAGGAAAGCAGAAACTAAGAGTGGCAATAGAAACCTTCCGACCTCGAAGTCTTGTTGCATGGACTAGTAGATACAACTCGAGTTCATTCGAATCACCGTTTCAGTAGATCCATGTCATATTTGATCGGATCCATCAAACTTAATAAGTATGTATGCTGATGCATACATGCATATGCATGTAAGTCTGTCCTAACGTCGTAAGTTTCGAGTTCATGAAGTACCTCAGAATCACGTCAACGAAATAATATCAAAGCCAAAACCTGTGTAGGTGAATCGAGTGAATGTAACTTTTTTCATTGAGAAATCACCATGGCAATCACATTACATTACACCCTTCTTAACGTCAACTTCTCTCATAAGGTGCTACGTAATCCACCTTCATGAGGAAAACCACGAACTTCCTTTTTACATGATTAACCCCAGAAAATCCTCCTGGGAACTACATTCGGGTTAGAGTCTGAGTCTTCCGGTCGTCAGAAATAAAGCTGCTTCTCTTCTTGGTCCGTCTCTCTCTCTTCTTCCCATCACCACCGAAACATCCAACGCTCGACACCCGTTTTATCATCTGATCATCGACGTGAGAGATCGGAAGACGACTTCTTCGCAGGGGATCGTGAGGCCCATGTCGTGGTCGAACCCGAACTCCTCCTCGGCGCGCCGGAGGAGGCGTTGGAACTCGGGGCGCGTCAAGAGGGAGATCGGCACGATGTACCGGGCCCGGTTCTCTCCGACGTAGACTGCAAAGTGTCCCTTGGGCACGTCGAGCGGGAGGCCATCCTCGACGAAGCCGTTGTTCGGTCTCCTGCCGAGGCTCGAGCACCGCCTGAGGATTTGCTTGAGGACCGCGGGTTGAGGCAGCTTGTGGGATTTCTTGTGAGCCATTGATGATGATGATGATGATGAGAGAGAGAGAGAGAGAGAGAGAGAGAGAGAGAGAGAGAGAGAACGAGGGAAGGTGGTGCGAGAAGAGAGGCGATTGGGGGGTATTTATGAGAGACCAAGTGACTGAGAGTGACAAGGATGAAGAAAGGTCTTTTGAGGCGTGACTCGCTGATGCTACGTAACCTAACAGATGAACTGATCCTCTCTTCTCAATTATCATGTGGAAGGGGCAAACTTGATTGGTCTACGATGTCACGGCTGCGTACTTACATGATAGATCTACGAAGGACATGGCACAGGTTTGATGTTTTGTGTTTAAGTGTGGAAGAGGGTTCCTAAACTTATTGTAATTATGTCAATTCAGTTTTAATTTTTTTTTTTTTTGCCCTCGCCCAGTGACTGGCGAGCTTCAGCAACCCTTGCCGGCCACAATGGGAAGAAAAAAAAAAGAAAGAAGAAAAAATAAAAAAATATTAAAAATTGTCCACGTCAGCGTCGCCTAGTCAAATAGATTGAATTAGTACAAATGTAAAATGTTTAGAATTTTTTTTGATAATTTTTCCATGTGGAAGGACATGGTGGGGGCGATGCCCATTTGGGTTTTCTTCTTCTATGTTGGCCCTCCTAAGGGCAACCGTGGACTCTCTCTCTCCTTGTTCTATCACTTTCATTCTTTCTAGCCAGCAGATTAGAATTTTGTATGTTGGTTGGGAATTGCCGTCACTACTTTGATAACATTTGGACATACCAAAGTTTTCTACTCCAACACCGGATTTCTTTACTGAAACGGGCACCAACTTCCATTCGGGGGGACAATACTGGTCCAAACTTTCAAATAGCACCAACTTTCACTCTAAAAGATCATTTTGGGCCAAAATGTGCCTATGTGGTGTCTAAAATGGCAAACGACATGGCACATGACGAGTGTTATATCAGCGGTTATGAATTCCTTAAATAATTATTGACGTGATTTTTCGAGCCAAATGTTAGAGTTTCCAATTAGATTGAGAGAGAAGGGGTATGCGAATTGGGGCTCATGGTTCATCACAAAATCATAGCACAGTCATATTCCTTCAGCTACAACTCACGTCTCTCTCTCTCTCTCTCATTGAAACCCCATAAATTGGCTCAAAGATGACGTTGTTCTGCTTATTTAGTGAAAACAAGTAATTTCATGCAACTCAAATTAACCTTCCTGCGGACCAAAAAAAAATTAACCTTCCTTGATTCGGCTGGACATAACGTTGTTTTCATTGTATACGGGAGACCACATCGTTTTTATTATTCATGAAACTACTTTTGCTTGTTGAGATGCACGTGGGAGATGTGTTGGAGAATTTCTACATCGGAGAATTGGTATCACGTAGTGTGGAACAGTTAATATATATCTAGTTGGTTCATAATTCATTGGCTTAAACTTTTAAGTGAAGATGGATCTAATTGGATATATTGACGGGTTTAGACTTAGACTCCCTCTTGGTGATCTCTCTAGGTGAAGATATTGGACTTTTGCTATGTCAAGAAATCTGGTGACTAACGCGGTTGGATGTTTCAGTTTGAAGAAAGAGACTATGGATGAAGTTGGGCGTTGGAGATTCAAGTTGAGATAAGTTGATACAAAAAGATACCTAAATTAAAAGGGAGCAAGCCTAAAACTGAAGCTCACACATGAGGAAGAGATTATTGAGATACACTTATGAGATCAATCGAAAAATCGGTACGGTGTAGTGTAAAACAATTAATATAAATCTAATTAGTTCATAACTTGTTGTTTTAGCTTTTGAATAAAGGTGGATCTAATTGGATATGTTGATTGGCTTGGACTTGGGCTCTCCTTAGCGATTTCCCTAGGTGAAGATATCGGACTTTTACTGTGCGCTACTATCATAGCAGTGGCCTAGCGTTTGCTTGCCACTTTAAATGCTATGTATGCACATTTTGACGGAAAGTTTAATGGTGGACAAAATCATACTTGGACAAAAGTTGGTAACACTCAGACAGTTTAGGCCACTCATTAAGTGATATTGCTACAGCCAACACACCCAAGTAATTAAAACATCTTGGTATGCATTTGATCAGTAGAAAATGAGAGAGGTGTAAAGCTTTTTCCTTCTTTTTTTCTTTTCTTTCCGCTTTTTTGCTACAAGAAGGGATCAACTGTAGAGATTGATTTCTGAAGCAGTCGGACGATTGCCAAATGTACGTACGTATTTTTCCTCTTAGATGTACAATAAATTATTATCATTTTCAAAATTAATAAAACGAATTAGGGTGAATGCACAGCCCGAACCTCTCCATAATTATGACATGTCCATTTCAAATAATGCAATCCCGAACCTCTCCATCTGAAATCAAAGGACGATTCCTGCAGGTGCATGCTTTGATAATTATGGCATGACTGTTTCACTCGTGACTCCTCGAAACGACGACGACCCACATGATCTCATATCTTGTTCTTCCAAAGATGTGCCAAACTGATATTTTTAGAAAGAAAAAAATCAACGTTTCTTCTTATTTTCTAGTCTTAAAGGTCAAACGATTCAGTACCGTAATTATGTCGTGAGAAGATCTTACCATGTAACAGACTCGCAGATCAGACAAATTTCTTGCCTTCGCCCGTTAAGATCTGCATGTGAATGTACATTGCAAATTGCATTTTGAAGCTAAAAACAAAGACTTTCTCTCTATTTATTGTCAAGTTGGCAACTGGAGATGGAATTAAGATCGTCATCGTTGAGACACGTTCACACGGGCGCGCGTGCGAACTCTTTAAGTTCACACATCTGAGGGCTAGTGGATGCAAAATTTGCCACGACCAGGCTCTGCAACAAGTTGGTCTTCCTCGATCGAGTTCGCCATAGAACAGTATAACCTGCAACAACGTTGTGTCATAGTCTTAACTTACTGATTACGCGCTACACAGAAACAACATACGATTCATAGCTCACGGATGAGATACATAATGTTGTCGCATAATACTCTGCTCAACAGATTCTGGACTCTTATAACATATTTTCCCCAAGTATCTGATCATCCAGTGCTACAGTGTCCTGCAATAAGCATTTGGACAGCATGGAAAGAAAGGAAAATAACATCTTCATTTTTTTTTAGGTACGTGGTCCTGCATGGTTGCTTGAATGCCGCCGCCGAAGAGCGAAAAAGATAAAGATTAAATGGGACTGAAGTAAATAAAATACTTAAATTCTGAATATGAGCCACTGATATCTTCAATCAGTTTCAAGCAGATTTATGTCTATCCATGTTCTAAGGCTGAGAAAGCAATGTGCAGTATATGTATGTGAAACGGCTTGAATGATGTCGAATTCCAGCCATTTCTGTCTTCTAATTTTGTTTCTCTCCAGAGGCTCAAGTGATGCCCAGTACAGCACATAACTAGTCCCCACATGCCTCAAGGCCCAGACAACATTCAACAGAGGAAGTTGGCGAACTGGCCAGCATCCATAAGACACACTGATTTTTTTGTGTGTGTGTCTGAACTTGCCAGCTAAAATGAACACACAAGAAAAGAAGAAGAAAAATTTAGAATTTTATCACATAAAAACTCAGATTCAAATAGATTACTGCAATTCATGAAAAAGGGTTGTCATGGAAAATAAATGAGAGAGAGAGAGAGAGAGAGAGAGAGAGAGAGAGAGTATGAAGGCTTTCATGTTCTGTGAATGAGATTGTTTTGGGACAAAAAAACCAAGTACATAGGCCCACCATTCTCACTCCAATGCCATGCGGTGATCTGCAGGACCATAACCAAGGACAAGCGCAATTCTTTTCTTCCTTTTGGAGTTGATTGTGACTAAGGCTGCGTCTGGCACATGAAGGCCATGCTACTCTTGCCCCAGGACCTCCCCATCCGGACAGCAAACTAATGTCCTCTTAAGAGGATGAGATCATTCCATCTACTTGAAAACAACTTATAAGTTCCATCTCAACTTCGAATGTGTTGCAAATGCATGAGTCATGGTGCTAAAACTAGGAAACTTTAAATTAAAAGGGGCATGGTGAGTACCACCTCGCTGTGAACAGGACGAGAGGACCATTTCATACAAAGAGTGAAGAATGCCGCACAAATTAAGAGCATACAAACAACAATCGAAATTCCACCTGTGATCCGAGGAGTAAACTGACGAATGGTTTAATAAAAGTGAGAGGCAAGCAAACGACTACATCATAAATCCATCCATACTTTGTAATTTTCAAAAGAATTCATTGTGCGCACACAATACCTCACCTGCTTGGAGAAGTGGTTATTCTAAGTGATTGACGTTCTACTTCAAATACACTGAAAACTAAAGACTGTCATCGACCTGTCCAAAGGCAAGAGCGGCTTGATTATGAACTCATTTTGATTTCTCAGTTCTTTTTAGCCTTTCCAACTTAAAGTTCCTGCAAAAGGGCGCCTAAGAAAGCATGGAGTGAATTGTCGTCAATATCTTTGTGAATTCATAAGCTAGAGTTTTTGAACGTCCTTTCCCTTTGATATTTACAAAACCAATAAAAACCGGCTGGCAATTTAGGATGCTATGTTAGGTTGCAATTTCTGATTGCGGATAAGGAATTATGGTAGTATGGAAACACACTTGTTGTATGAATGGAATCAGTCCATGGCTGTTTTAGGTTCTAATTGTGTCAAAACCAGCTTAAATTGCCTTTCCTGCTCTCCACATGGTTAGAAAAGAATTGAAGTGAAAAAGCACCCTACTCTAATTGCACGGAAAAGAATGGAGAGAATGGGGGTACAATAAGACACGTCAAATTGTGAAATATGGCAACTGCAAAAGCAGTGCCTTGTTTTATTTTAAAAGTAAGAGGAGAGCCATCCACAAGCTATCCGGTGGACATTTTTCAAACTGAAAGTAAATTTCACTGTTAAACAATAAGAAATCAAATTGAGGCAACAATATACACTGCATTCTCAAAGCTTGAAGTGCAAGCTAAAATTGCTCTATTTCAAATGTAAAGACCCCGAACCAGAAGATACCGACTTAACAGATTTGGGGTGTTGCAGCTGCAGAAAAACTGTAGTATTTCCCATTGGTGATGCCGCTACAGGGTATGTTAAGATTCCAAAAGCAAACATCCATTCACAGCAGAGTTGTTGAGCCCGAAATATTCAAGTTGGAGCAGCAAGAGGTCCGCATACACCAAAAGGATTACTCAATAAACTATAGGTGTCATGTGATATAATGATATTCATGACTGTAATCTGCTCGATAATTTGTCTTCCATGAAACAAATCACGAGTATTAAAGCCTAATAAGTGATGCAAAGATCAAACATAAAATTCCTTTTCCCCCTTATATTATGGAGAAAAAGGAATCACAAGTGTGCCACGAGAATATGGCGACTCTTATGGTTCACTGGTAGAGTAGCAGGGTGGAGCAATGGTGAATTATGGAGATCTGCCAAAAAGTAACTATGCTTAGTTCTATTACAACTTTCAAGGCAAAACAGTATTTGATATTTCAAAAATAGATATTATCTTTTCATCTATCATAGATTCAGGATAATAATTACACATGTAGATTCTTCTGGTTGACATTTTATTTTAAGATCACTGCATTTGCGGTCTCCTAACATACAAAGTGTTAAATCATTTTGAATGTGAAATGATCAGTACAAATCAGACATCAAAACTCTAATATTTTATCACAAAGTTGCATTGTTCTCCAAATTCGATGTTAATTTCCAAGTAAATGAACGATGATAACTCTTTAGCATGGTTAAATTATCAACATTGGTATTGTTGTTACCGTGTTACCGTGGTTGTAAATGAAGCACCTGATGACCACCCACGGCACTTTGTCAAGGTTGTCGCAGGCTCATTGACAGTCATTTTGCCATTGGGGAAAGACTCGCTCAACTTGATTGACATTTCAATTTGAAAGACTGAGCCTGCAACATCGATAATGGCTTTGAGTGGTCTACGGTTCAGAATAATTACGGTCTAGTACAAAACCAGAAATAAGAGTGGGTTGGAGGTTGTTCTCCTGCTTAAAGTCCATTTTGGCTTTCAAACCACTACCCGTAAAGCTAGCGATAAAACTTATGATTTTTCAACAGAAGCATTAAATAGGAAATTGAAGAGTTACTAGAAAGTGCATTGACAAGGTAAAGAGCTCAATCCAGTAGAAGTCAGTAATTATCATATCATAACAATGGACGGAAGGAATGGGCGATACATGATGCATCTCTTTTGGGGTCCTATGGGAATAGTTTTACACAGCAAGAGTCATAAACCATAAGCGTAGAATGTTTATAATTACCAATCACCCAAAATAGTAAACCAATAACACATCTATCTTATGATGATGATGAATATACATGCAGTCATCTGTGCAACTTAACCAATAAATGAGATGCTAATAGCTTATTTAATAGCTTAATCAAAAGTTTGATAATAGTCCTAACTACCTCAAAAGCAACTGCGTGTTGTAATAGCTTATCTGCTTCTAAAAGTAGTGCTGAGGCTTAAGTATGCTCCATTTTACCACCTTTTCTCCTTTTCATTGGCAATTTTTGCTATGCAAAGCACCTTCATGGGACAATCAGCTGCAACATCAGTATGCAAATCCTTTCAAAGTATCTTCGAACAAATTGAGATTAGAATCACAATTCTCCGACTATTCCATTTGACTACTTCTAGTCTTACGATTCATGTCAACCTTATCAAAGACATTTGACTTTTAAGAATATTTTCTAATTCCAAAGTCATATACCAAGTTCTCCTATCAGCTTTCTCTTTGAAATGCAGTCCATCTCTGCATACTGTATGTGCTTCTATGCCTCCAATTTCAAGATCTTCTGCAAGAAAAGCCATTTGGACTACACTTAATTAAGCAAGGTCATATTCCAAGCAAAAAAATTAAACCACTTCTTCATAGTTTATCCAAGTTGAACCCAATTTAATTTGCGACCTCAATCCAACTACATCCAGTATCTTTCTTCAACCCTCTTTCTTTCATTAATTCCCTCAACAATCCAATCTGATCCCACATGCCAAATCTAGCATATAAGTTTGATAGCAATATATAAATTCCAACATTTTGAGGATCCCACTCAAGTGCTCTTTGAGCAGCCAATTTTCCCAGTTCAATGTTCCCACTGTCCAAGCAAGTGTTGAGAAGAGCCCCCCACATCGAATCAGTACCGCCAAACCCCTTCTGAAGCATCTCGTCAAGCAGCTTCCATGCTCTATCCAACTCACCTGCCCTAGAAAGAAGATCCACCAGACAACTGTAGTGCTCTTGGGTAGGCTTCACGTTGTACTCATTTCTAATTGATTCGAAAAATTCAATCCCAAGTGCCACTCGACCAGTACGAGCGCAAGCTGCGATGACAGTCACAAAGGCTACCTCATCTGGCTTGATCCCTCTTATCAGCATTTCTTTATACAATCCAATCACCTCACCATAACAACCATTTGTTCCGTAAGCATCTAACATGGAAGTCCAAAGAACAAGGTCATTCTTTCCCTCTCCTCCATTTCCAGCCAAAGCAAATACTTGACAAGCCTTTTCTACTAAGCCACATTTACCATACATTTCAATCAGTGAACTCTGCAAAAACAAATCATTCTCAGAATCATAGACTGTGCGAACAAGGCAGCCATGAACCTGCCTACCCAACTCAACTGCAGATAGTCCGGTGGATGCCCTTAACATTGCTGACAATGTGAAATGATCATGGTTTAAATTCAAGAGAGGCATGTTTCTAGCCACTTTGAGCCCGTCTGACCACATCTTAGCATCAATATAACCGGACAATAGAGCGTTGGCACAAACGGTGTTCTTTACAGGAATTTCATCAAACAGCTGTGCCGCATCATCAGCCAATGATGATTTTGCATACAAATCAATCAGAGCACCATTAACAAAAACACTGGACGACCAACCTAACCTCACGACGAGGGCATGCATCTGTTTACCGAAAAACACACCCTCATCGACGGTTGAAGCCGTCAAAGTGCTGCATAGCGTATATGAATCTAAAAGAACACCATTGAAATGCATGAAAGAGAAGGTCTTTAGTGCAAATGGAGCAAACCCATTTCGAGCAAACTGAGATATCAGAATATTGAAGGGTATTGGGTCTCTGTTGGGGATCAAGAACTTGCACAATTTAGTCAAAATTTGAAGGTCGGTTCTTGGCACGCATGCAGTGTATGAGAATATGAGCTTTGCTTGGATGCTCGGGGACAAGAAAAGTAAACCCGTTGTGAGCAGGTGAGCATGCAATTTCTTGATCGACGTCAGGGTCTTGGTCTGTGGGGAATGATGCAAGAAGCGACTGATGGCGTCGACACTCCATGAACTTTGGTTGGACATAGGTAATGTTATTAGCAGGCTTTTACGGTTTATTCGTGTGAATTTATATTTGCACGGCTGTTTGGCCTATGACGAAAGAGAAACTTTTATGTGCTCCCTCTTTCGGAAGTACCGGGCTACACATCATGCAAAATGTTATCAAGATATTCTCTGGAAAAAGTTAATGAAATTTATGACAATGATTGGATAGATGGATGATGTGATCTTCCGAGAGCATCTAAAATTCTATGCTGACCAAAACCAGTGTTTTATTTCTTTATGTCTTTTGGTTTTTGCAGGGTTAGTAGGATAGTATATACAATCAATAATATTCTCGATCGGCCTCCCAATTCATCGAGGAGTTGAAGGTTCAACAGAAGCCGCAGGATTGTTCTGCGGCCTTCTTATGTTGGAGTGGAACTTGATCATTCAACCATTAGTTCGAGATGATAGATTACCGAGAAAGACTCATGATCAATCAGAAGAAAGCTGTACATTTTGGTCAAGCCAAGGGTAAGTAGAATACTCAGAGTCTTAGCTTTTCACCTTGATAGGATCACCTAGTTCTTCAGGGGACGAAACTGATCCTCCTATAGTCGTCAAAGTTAAGCAAGATGACTAGCTAGCCAACAGAGGCGTTAAGCTGCCAGAGGCAAAGTTAAAGATATGTCTTCAAGAATCGTTTCGGGATGTTCATTTTCTATGACAATGATTAGCAAGAAGTGATACTGATGAAAGTCTCCTCTTTGCAAGGAACCGTTAGCCCTCCCATCAGATGATCAAAGCTGTATTCTTCTTCAGATCTGCTTAGCAAACCCTGGAATGAAGGATGCCACAAATAGGATTTTGGGACCACGAAACTCTTCTGAGTTTATCCAGCATAGACTGTGAAGAAACCTTTTGGCACATTCAGAGGAGCTGAAGTGGCTTTTCTTGCTGCCATTACGATTTGACTGAAAAACTTCTTCGCTGGTGGAGAACCGGGCAATCTGATACCCATGATTTTGCGCAAGGATTAGGAAAATGCAAAAGATTTCTGCTTGTGTCCTAAAGGTGGTGAAGGCAAAAAGTTTTCTGCTTCTTGATGAAATTCTCTTCTGGTAATGGGCTAATTAAAAGGGTTTGAAAACAAAATGCTCTTGAAATTTAATAGATGGTTAAGTGCTGGGGTCTAGGGAGGGCATGATATTGAGGAAATCCCATGGTTATGTTTTCTGACAGATCAAGACACACAAGGCTGAAAACCTGTGTGGTGTCCAGTGGTTGCGGTACATAGTGTCCTTTCTCTTCACAAGCGAATGGAAAACCAGCTAAAGATTTGCAGGTGCAGGTTGAGTAATTGATCTCGATGTGAATGTGAGGCCAACTGATACATGGGTCCGGAACATCTCTAAGATTTCTGACCTTGTTTTTGCTCACTCTTACAGAGAACACAGACATGCATAATGTAGGGCCAAGTTTGTCTGCTTAATTTGGTGCCCACTATCTCCTGAACTACATACAAAGATTAGATAGAGATGTAGATAGGAACTATTTCCTTTTTATTCCAATTGGGTCACTGCATGGATATAAGTTACTTCAGCTCATGGTAAATGTTGGTTTTTAGCAAGTGGGCTCTCATTGACAGATGCTAACTGAAAGATACAGGAACCACTGTGAATGTTTCATGCTATGCTAAAGAATCTGAGGATAATCCCACTCCAGAGGAGTGGTGATGCTTCCTGGATGACAATATTTTCCCTAGTGTCTCCATTGAGCAGATAAATGCTACTTTCATTGCATACCCTCGAAGGCCGTCCGTAAGAGGCCCGCAATGTAAGTCAAGGGCAAATTGTCATGGTGCCCGCCATTTTAGTTGCATGACCTACCGAATGAATGTCAATGAATCTGCTCCACAAGACCCAAAAGTAGCAAATGGGAATTAAATGACTTCTCAATTCTGCAGTTCAGATGACTGAACTAGCAAATTTTCCATTGATCTTTTTCGAATGGTACATTCAGTATAAGGTTGCTACAGAAATACGTCAAAGGACTGTACATGGAATTAGCATCTCATATTACACGAGATTGTTTTTGGCTTGTTTATCTCCTCCTATGACTGACTCAACCGCGAAGTGAGGGCAATGAATGTGTCTTCTGTGCAAGGAATTGTGAGACCGCCCATAGGATGATAGAAGCCAAATTCTTCCTCGGCCTTGTTGAGCAAGTCCTGAAACAAAGGCTGGTTCAAGAATGATATCGGCACCACATATCTCTTCTTCTGTCTCTCTCCAACATAGACTGCAAGGTAGCCTTTTGGGACCGAGACAGCTTCTCTGCCGATGAGAAGAGATCGCCGGAGAATCTGCTTCGCATGCATAATACTTGACAAGTGAATGGCCATATGTTCCCCCAGAGAAAATGGAGAAGGCAAATTCTTTGATGAAGAAAGAAAATGTTTTGCTAGCTGAGAGATCTCGAGGACTTGGTATGACTGTGAAAAAAGAAATGCATCTATATATAAGATATGGGAATGTTAGAATGAGTGGTGCGTGAGGCATTTGTTCTCTGGTTTGATCAAGAGACATTCACCTAAAGGTTCACATGGTCCTGTCTTCCAACTCCTCATCAGGAACATCAATATTGATTGAGACTTGTTCTTTGTTAGAGTGCACTCTATTCCCTACCACACCCGGCATACGAAACCTGTGTAAGGGACCACAAGAAAGACAAGAAGGGTGGATACCAAAAAAGAAAAGAAAGGGTCACATGCAATTTATGGTAAATCATCTCTGAAGAAGAGGGAGGAAATTTTTCTAAGTTTTTAGGATTAATGACTTATTTGTTGAAGAAGCCAAACAAAAACCGTAGGTAGTGCTCATCAGTTGGTCATATCCGATATTGAAACATTTTAGAAAACAACTTTAACATACCTAAAGCTCAATGACTGATAAAGCAGCTGGGTATTTTATTACCATATCATTTTTTCCTGGCATTTACTCTATTTGTGTCAATGTGTTGGCATTTTTCTGTTACTTAGAGGTTGTCCTCTTTTATATGCAGAAGCATCTTCACATTGGCCTAACATGAAGCTGGCTGCCGAGTAAGCTGAAGATTAAAAGGTCCAGGTTCCTTGAAGTATCGCGTGATTATTGAGAAACCTTTCGTTGCACCAGAATTCGTCACAACAGAGTTCTGCCGACCTGTTTGGAAGCCAGGAAAAAAGCTGAAGAAAGCAATAATCTATTTCTTGACGGCAAAGAAAATGCCTAATTTCCCGAACTTATGTAATCTTCCCAATCTAGATCTGTACCTCTAGATCATTCACCCTCTTTAGTTAACCAAAAAGAGGAATTTTGTCAGGCAAAAAGCCAGATTGATTACATATTAGCTTACAACGAACGACCAACCATTTTACGTAAGAAAAACATGTCTCTCTTATTTTTGTTAACTGCATAAGTTAGTATGTAATGGAAGATGGACAAAAGATTTATCATTATTGCTTTCTATAAGCATCACTGGAAGCCAGAAGCCAATAGCTTTCTATAAACTAATAGTACATCTGTATATATGACGATCCAGAATATCCATGCAGTCATCTGTCCAAAAGCTTAATTTATAACATATCCAAAAGCGTGACAATAGTCCTAACTACCTTACAAGCACCTGCGTGTTGTTGTAGATTATCTGCTTCTAAAAAGTAGCGCCGAGGCTTATGGAAGCTCCGTTTTACCACCTTTTTTCCTTTCATTGGCAATATTTGCAATGCAAAGCACCTTAATGGGACAATTTCATTTGAGAATTTCATTTGACAACCTCTAGTCTTACGATTCATGTCAACCTTATAAAAAATTTTGACTCTTAAGAATGTTCTCTACTTCCAAAGTCATGCGCCCAGTTCTCCCATCAGCTTCTCTTTGAGCTGCTGTCCATCTCCGTATATTCTACGTGCTTTTATGCCTCCAATTCCATGCCCTTCTGCAAGAAAAGCCATTTGGACTAGGCTTAATAAAAGCACGGTCATATTCCAAGCAAAAATAGAAACCACTTTTTCATGGTTCATTCAAATTGAAAAGGCCAATTACGAGTTCAATCCAACGACATCCAGCATCTTTCTTCGACCCTCTTTGTTTCATTAATTCCCTCAACGATCCAATCTGATCCCACGTGCCAAATCTAGCATATAAGTTTGATAGCATTATGAAAATTCCAACATTTTGAGGATCCCAATCAAGTGCTCTTTGAGCAGCCAATTTTCCCAGTTCGATGTTCCCACTGTCCAAGCAAGCGTTTAATAGATGGCCAAGATTGAGTGCTGGGGTCTAGGGAGGGCATGAGATCGAGGAAATCACATGGTTATGTTTTTCTGACTGATCAAGAAACACAAGAGGCTGAGAATTTGTGCGTTGCCTGGTGGTTGAGGTACATAGTGTCCTTTCTCTTCACAAGCCAATGGAAAACCAGCTAAAGATTCGATGGGTGCAGGTCAAGTAATCGATCTTGATGCAAATGTGAGGCCAACTGATACCATGGGTCCGGAAAATCTCTAAGATTTATGGCCTTGTTTTTGCTCACTATTACAGAAAACACAGACATGCATCATGTAGGGCAAAGTTTGTCTGCTTAATTTGCTCCACCTATCTCCTGAACTGCATACAAGGATTAGATAGAGATGTAGATAGGAAGTATTTCTTTTTTAATCCAATTGGGTCACCGCATGGATATAAGTTACTTCAGCTCATGTTATTGCTCACTATTAAAGTTGGTTTTTCGCAAGTAGGCTCTCCTCGATACATGGCTGACTGAAAGATACGGGAACCACTGTAAATGTTTCATGCCATGCTAAAGAATTCGAGGATAATCCTGCTCCGGAGGAGTGGCGATATTTCCTGGATGACAAGTTTTTCACAAGTGTATGCTACTCTCAATGCATACCCTTGCAGGCCGTCAGAAAGAGGCCTGCGATGTAATTCAAGGGCAAATAGTCATGTTGGCTGGCATTTTGGTTGCAGACCTACTGAATGAATGTCAACAAATCTGCTCCATCAGACCCGAAAGATTATTCAGCATTGTAAAATTCAGCTGCCTTGATGGACTTTTTACCACCGCATTAGGATTTTTTGTCTAGAATTTGTTCGTATATATGACTTTCAAACTAAAATACTTTAATCTCTTCTATCAGAAGATGGGATTATGAACATCAGCACTGTCCATCATCCAAAAGTAAAAATCCTTAAGTTTTAGCTGTTGTGATGTTTGATTTGCATTTATATGGGCTGCATCTGCTGAATACTGATTGCAGACTGACATGTTACCCAATAACTCTTGAATTAAATTGCTTAGCAAATGGGAATTGAACGACTTCTCAATTCTGCAGTTTAGATGACTGAAAGAGCAAATTTCCCATTGATCTCTTTTGAATGGGTACATGTACATTTAGTATAAGGTTGCTATAGAAATACATGATAGGACTGTACATGGGATTAGCATCTCATATTACACAAAATTGTTTTTGGCTTGTTTATCTCCTCTTACGATTGACTCAACCGCGAAGTGAGGGCAATGAATGTGTCTTCTGTGCAAGGAATTGTGAGACCGCCCATCGGATGATAGAAGCCAAATTCTTCCTCGGCCTTGCTGAGCAACTCCTGAAACAAAGGCTGATTCAAGAACGATACCGGCACTACGTATCTCTTCTTCTGTCTCTCTCCAACATAGACTGCAAGGTAGCCTTTTGGGACCGAGACCGCTTCTCTGCCGATGAGAAGAGTACGGCGGAGAATCTGCTTTGCATGCACAATACTCGACAAGTGAATGGCCATATGGTCCCTGGAGAAAATGAAGGAGATGGCAAATTCTTCGATGAAGAAAGAAAATGTTTTGTTAGCTGAGAGATCTTGAGGGCTTGTTATTACTTTGAAAAAAACAATGCATCTATATATAAGATATGGGAATGTTAGAATGAGTGGTGCATGAGGCATTTGTTCTCTGGTTTGGTCAAGAGACATAGTTCACATGGTCCTGTCTTCCAACTCCTTATCAGGAACTTTGGTATTAATTATGACTTTATATTTTGTTAAGAGTGCCCTTTATGTCCTACCACATCTGGCGTAAGAAACCGGTGTGAAGGGACCACCAGAATGACAAGAAGGGTGGAAAAGATCACTTGCAATTTATGGTGATACATCTCTGAAGCAGAGGGAGGAATATTTAGAAGTTTTCAGAATTAGCTCTACTCCGAGCTGTGATTGCTTGGTCAGTGGCCAGTGCCTCTGAAATCAATGAATTATTTGTTGTAGAAGCCAAAAGTAATAGGACATAAACCCAGAGATCGTGCTCATCGATTGGTCATATCTGAGATCGAAAACATTTTATAAATCAACTTTAACCATCACTTAAAACTCAATGACCAGTAAAGCAGCTTGTCATAACCATACCATTTGTTTTTTTCTTTGTTCTCGTGGTATTTTACTCTATTTGTATCAATGTTTTGGTATTTGTCTGTTACTTAGAGGTCGTCCTCTTCTAAATGCAGAAGCAGCTCCACATTGGCCTACAAAATGAAGCAGGCTGCAGAGTTAATTGAAGTATAATGTGATTATCAAGAAATCTTCTGGTGCACCAGAATTTGTTACGACAGAATTCTGCCCAACTACGAGGAAAAAATAATTAAACTTAAGAATATGACGGGATAGCCAGGACAAAAAGCATGATTTGGGTAAGTGTCACCCTTGGCTCATGAAAAAGCTGAGGAAAGCAAAGAAAGTGCCTAATCTCCTAACTTCCCAAGATAGATCTGTTAGGATTTTGGTATCTAAATCCCATAAAAGGTGAATAAGAAATGTGGTTGGAGGTAGTCCTACATAAGATAAAAGAGAGATGGGAGATGTGTTTAATTATAGGAGCCTCTCAAATGGATTTGAGCCCCAAGAAGTATCCCACTTTTGTGAAAGAAAGATGACCTACACAAAACTGGTCGGTCCACACGTGCGCACCACCGCCCACCCGCTCAGTTTAGATTTGGGACTTGTTCCTATTTTTTTGAACTCAGCCCATTAATTTTATTTTTGCCGAACAGACACAATGACCTGGTATCCAAACAGACATGTCTCGTGACTCTTCATGCTTTAAAAAACCAAACATCTTTTATATTATTTGCGCACTCTTTGCATTTCATTGATTATTCACGGCATTCTACATTTCTCGAAAACCTTTTGCGATTATTCTGCGAAGTTGCGTTCGAAGATTTCCTCAAAAGAAGTATTGCTTCCGTTCTATCATGGGAAGCAATTGTCCTAGAACTTTCGGTATCGGTAGAAGGGACAAATTTGTCTTAAAGACACAACGTGAATTCGTTGGGCTCGGATTATTCATTTATATTCGGTTCCAACCATTTATACTTCATTTCAGATTTGTGGATCAACTTTGATTATTGTTTATACGAACACATAGGCGACAACAAGATCTGTACCTCTGGATCATTCACCCTCTTCAGTTAAACAAACAGAGGAATTTCGTCAGGCAACTTTTCTCAGGAAGAAACAAACAAGCCAGATTGATGACATCTCAGCTTACACCGAGGGACCAACCATTTCATGGGAGAAATTTTTTTTTTTCCTGTTTTTGATAACTGCATAAGTTATTATACCATGGAACATGGACAAAGGATTCATCACTATTTTCTGTCCATAAGCGTCACCGGAGGCCGGAAGCCAACGGATTGTCGGATTTTATGAAATGGGAAGAGCTTGAATCGCATCATCTTTTGCAGTAGGAAAATCTCACACAGAGTAGGCCCCATTTTTCTCCTTCTATTGGAGTTGGCGAATATTTCGGAGACCCTTATTTCTCATACCGGCCACGCCTACGTGAGTTTAGGAAAATCGAAGTATAAACCGACGATATATGATAACTACGCACAGAATGTCGGGGGTCTCGCTACCCGGACAACGGGTGGGGGTTCAGCTCGCCGGTGAGCGGGCAGGGTCTCGAGAGCAGCGCCCCCGAAACAACATCGATTTTTTCTTTTTTCGTTTGTTGTAAGACCAAAGGGATTTGGATAAACTTGGGTTTTGAGTCCATTTTAAGTCATATATATATTGTACTCATATGTGAGCATGCGTGGTCGTAAAAACCTAAATATCATAGTTGAATCTCTTTGCAGGACGTAGCCCTATTTTGAGGTGAACCTGGGTAAACTCGGGTGTCAATTTTCTTTCTCTGTATGATTGTTCTGATTCGATTCAGGATATAACCCATCACCTTCCTCCTGCAAGATAACTCCATCAACAGTGTAACAAATGCAGACTATAACTCCATCAATAGTGTAACAAATGCAGACCCCCATTGTGAACCATTGGTTCTTCTGCTATAAGATTGGAGTTTCATGTCTAGATTGTATCTTTGTCATTCGTCACAACATTTACACGCTACCTTCTTGATTTATACAGATGAAGCAACTCAGATCTTAAAGATGCCGAAAAATATGGTGGAACATACTTAAAGAAACTGATGCTGCTCGTCTTAAATAATCATCGACATTATACTGTACATTTCTACATTTTCTTTTCCCTGTATTGAAGGGTAGGCAAAAATATTACACCAAACGAGTCACTTATATTTACAAAACTGAACCTAATGTCTTCCCTAATCTGTCTTGTTGGTATATCTCACGATCTGTTCATGTGAGCTGTCAGATCAAGGAAAACTTCTTCTTCGCAAGGAATCCTAAGGCCGCCCATCGGATGATCGAACCCAAACTCTTCTTCAGCTCGACTCAGCAAGTCTTGAAATGAAGGCTGAGTTAAATGAGAGATGGGAACTACATATCTCCGCTTATGGGTTTCTCCAACATAAACTGCAAAATAGCCCTTGGGCACACCCATGGCCATTGGAACTGCCTGCTTTTCAGTGAATAGAGATCCTCGAAGAATCTGCTTAGCGAGAGCGACAACAGGCAAACGGATTCCCATGATATATTTCTTCGTAAACTTTTAGAGAAGAGAAAACAAGATCGACCCTTAACTGTATTGCTATCTCTCTGATAAGAGAATGTGAATTGTTCAGTTCTACGTTGCTTGCAGAACTCATCGAGAAGTTCTACTTATATAGATGAGCAGGAGGTGGAATTTAATGTGCAATTTCGAATATGTGGAGGAACAGTCATCTAACATGCATGGCCCAGGTAAGAAACATATGCACTTGAGAGGTCACATGGTATTGTTTTCCAGCTAATGAACTAATGATGTCTATTTCAGGAACGAAACTGAAGACATAATGCCCCACTTCAGAACATTTAATAGAGGTCCTGATAATTTCCTGGAGAGAGTGGTGGTATGAGAGCCTCTTGTTCAAATTCGGTGGAACGACAGCGTACCACTTGTACTGACTTAACATGTTCGAGACATTAGCCAGTGCTGCCACATGAGTAGTAGGGTCACCTGAAAATGATCATTTCTTAGCAGCGGTTTAATATCATGGGGCAGTTGCTTTATGAAGAAAATAAGGTTCGGCGAAGTGGCATATTACACCCTGGATAATACAAGTCTTGTATTGACTGTATAGCAATTGTTTGGCCACAGTTCATGTCCGAGTTGCACATGCTGTACTTCGCCTCCAAATCAGTCAATGGTTTATACGAAAGAATGTGCTTGGACTTAGACAAAAAAAAATAAAATGTCGGGGGAAAAAACTGGAAATTACAGAGATTCAGACCTTAAAAAGCGAAAAGTTGAGAGGGTAGGCAAAGCATTTGCCTACAAGTTTGTTGGGAGGCAGACTTGTAATCTGCCGATTTTAGGGACAATTTACAAGATCCAGCCAGCTGGGTCCTAGCTTATATGAAGTTACGAGTGGCAGATTTCGCGAGGGAACAATTTCGATGGAGATGCAGATTTCATTTTGCAGGTCTATTCTTTAGCACTTCAGTTTATTAACTCGGTTTCCAATAGATCTAATTGACCTTTCTGGTCTCCATTCCTTGTCATCCACCAATTCTTGATGAGGTCCGTGGTGAAAAAAAACAATGATTACTGCAACTCTGGACAGTAGCATATATAGAAGCAACTCTTGTAGACTTCTTTTCGGGAAAATTCCAAATAAGGGCAAATAAAGGTCTAAAGTGAATTTTATTTCAAATAAAGACCTGAAGTGCATTCATTTTTTCAAATAAGAGCATGAAGTGCTTTTTTTGTTTCAAATAAGGGCCTGATCTGGAGGGTATTTTTGTCATTTTACAATTTTAATTTTTTTTTTTCTATTTTTTCCTTTATGTTTTCTCAAAAAATAAGGAAAATAAAAAAATAAATAAAAAGATGAAGATGAAGATGAAGATGAAGATGATGTGCAGGTGCTCGGCCGTCGCCCCACCATCGCCGAAAAGGGCCGGCGACGTTACAACGACCGGGGGGGGGGGGGGGGGGAGAATGGTCTCCGAGCCATTATGGCGACAGTGGGGCGGCGATAGCAGTGGCTAGCGCCTGCTTCATCTTCTTCTTCTTCATCTTTTTTTTTTCATTATTTTTTGACAAAACAAAAAAGAAAAAAATATTTTAAAAATGAAAAAAATATAAAAAGTAAAAAGACGAAAATGCCTTTAATATCAGGTCTTTATTTGAGATAAAAAGGACACTTCGGGCCCTTATTTAAAACAAGAAGGGCACTTCAAGACCTTATTTAAAATAACGTCCACTTCGAGCCTTTAATTGAAAAAATAAAAACACTTCATATTTTTATTTGAAATTTTCCCCTTCTTTTCTTTTGAAGTTTGAACCATTGTCAGTTCAAAACTTTGGTCTCCATTCCTTGCCCGCGCTGATAAAACTTTGGTCGATAGGGTACAACATTCCAGGTGGGCCGATGAGGGGTGGAGGAGTATGAGGACGGAGGCTTCTTGGGGCGGGGGGCGGAGGCGATTGAGTGCAGGGAGTGCACTTCTCTGATCCGGGAGCAGAGGCGTCGTCCAGCTTCCGTTGATTGGAATCGCAACACGGCCAGAACTAGAACCAATACGAGACCCAAATTAAACATCGAAGAATTTGTCTGGAAATCTTGTGACCCGATCAAGAGAAACTAAAAGGGTGAGTCGAGAGAAGTGGAACTTTTCGTGGGATTGGTGAAGAATCCGACCTTGCTTAGGGTTACTTATTTCTGTTTGAAGTTTACCAAAAGAAGAACGAATTTCTATTTGAAGAGGGCATCTCTTGGTGACGAGGTGAGGTGCGTGAATGAGGTGCTCTCTGGGTTTTTTACAGTCCCAGAGCTTTCGGTGATTTAGGAATCTTCAGGAAGAAGAACGAAGAAGATGATGAACAGTAAAAAGAAAAAAAAGAAATTTTCTTTATAAAAAAAAAAAGTGAAAAGATCAAAATGCCATTGAGATCGTGCCTTTATTTGAAAATAAAGGTAAATCAGCTCCTAATTTGAAACAATGTTCATTTCAATTTTTTATTTGAAAAAATAAAGACACTTCAGATTTTTATTTGAAATTTTTCCTAAAACAAGAGTTGGAAACAAGTGCGCTTCTACCACAAACTGATAGCACTAAAGATCAATCGTTAATGAGGTATATTCTTAGGCTGAGTTCCTTTGCTTCTTGCACTAAGTGATTACCGGAAGGACGAACCGATCACTAGGAAAACCAGATATCCATGTATTCATGAGAATCAGTGTTATTGATCTAAATTGCATCTTCAATTATACATCTGTCTATCTCCTTGAACTGTTACTCCCCTTAAAGAAGAGGGGAAAAGATCAGCATCGGTTGTAGAATTTGTTTACAAAATTGTGTCAAGTGCATCGACTGATCTATCTAGGAGTTCTCTAGTCAGGATTGATCATCCATCTATGAGGTTGAGGAAAACTTCTTCAGTGCATGGAATCCTGAGGCCTCCCATTGGATGATCGAAGCCAAACTCCTCCTCAGCTTGGCTCAGCAGGTCCTGGAACGAGGGTCGAGATAAGTATGACAGAGGAACGACGAATCTCTTCTTTTGGTTTTCTCCTACATAAACTGGGAAATGCCCCTTGGGAACGTCTGAGGGTGCTGAATTTACTTCTTTGTGACCAGACAGAGACCGGCGCAACTTTTTTCCTGGCAAATGGATCCCCATGATCACGTGTCTGAGAACTTTTTCCAAGAGGAAAGACTTGAGGAAGATGCTATGCCGCACTCACTGGAAGGAAATAGGAAGAAATGTGAATTCTGATTTGGTTGCAGAAGCAATGGCTTGGTAATGTATATATAGGGTGAGTGGATGGCAAGTGAGTTTATCTGCTAAGCTGAATGAGTGATAAGAGGTTTCAGCATATAGGGCCAAATGAGAGACATGGGCTGTTGGGAGTTCACATGTTAATGTCTGCCAAACCTGAAGAAAGTTTAGAGCTCATTATTGGAGCAAACATCATGCCCCACATCTCCTGAATACAGGATCCCTCGCAGGTCCTACTGAAATCTGAAGAGATCTTGGTTGATGGGAACAGCCTCTTGGTTAGTTGGAGAGGACTATTAACAAATCATTTGTATCAGGACTAATAGCAACCCTACCACAAACCATTTGATCGCCGTGTCATGTTTTACACCAGTTCTTATTTACGTCACGGTGAAATACATTGATTAGGACAACTATGGACAGCAACATAAGAGCAAGTCCTGGAGAATTTTTCCTTCAAAACATCATCAGTTCACATGAAACAGGAGGAGAAACATGGAGGCTTTTTGGTTTCCAGTACAAAGTGGTCGTGTAAAAGACGAATATTTAAGCAAGGATAATTACATATCGGCAAATCAAATTTCTTTTCTTCTAGCAAAATGCTCTTGCCATAGAAAATAAATCAGTTTTTTACATATTGAGATGAATTGAGTTCGTTCATAAAAAGCACCTCTTGCATAGTACATCAGTATGTCTCCTCAAACTGGTACTCCTACGTCTAGTCTCAGAAAAACATGTGGGAGAAAAATCTACACCGCTCATCTACTTCTTTACAAAATTGTGTCAAGTGTTTGAACTGATCTTCCAGGAATTCTCTTTGATGATTGATCATACATCTATCAGATTGAGGAAAAGCTCTTCCCCTCACGTTATTGTGGGGCCTTCCATCGGATTATCAAAGCCAAACTCTTCCTCAGCTTGATTTAGCAGGTCCTGAAATGGGGGTAGAGACAGGTATGACAGAGGAATGACAAATCTCTGCTTTTGGTTCTCTCCTATATAAACTACAGAGTGTCCCTTTGGAACATCTGAGGCTGCTGAATTTGCTTCTTTTTGAGCAGATAGAGATCGCCGCAGAATCTTCTTGGCAGGCATAATTCTAGGCAAACAGATCCACATGACTATTAATCTTTATCGGGAGGAAAGACTCATAGAGTAGGCTACGCCATTCACCGGAAGGAACTAGGTTATAAATGTGATTTCCGATTTGGTTGCAGAAGCAAATGTCTTGCCAATGGCATACATAGGTGAGTGGATGGCAAGTGACTTTATCTGCTAAGTTGAATAAGTGACAGGGTATAGGGCCAATGCGGCCTGGAGTCTTGAGACTACACATGTTTCAAAGTCCGCATCTCCCAAAAGTAATGAAAAAATTCAAGCTCATTATTGGAGAAACATCATGCCTAGTATTTCCTAAGAGGATCCTCACAGGTCCTACTGAAATTCTGAATAGATTGGTTGATGTGAAAAGCCCCTTGTTAGTTAGATAAGACTGATGCAAACCATTTGTATTATTGGCATGTTGGAGACATCCACCGATTTTGCCACATGGCATGGGGTAGAGTCTATCATGACTCTTGATAATTTTCTGCTAAACTAGTCAAATTAAGGCTTACTACAACGATCAACATAACCACCCTATGTTTTTTAAGTCCATACAGAATAACATAATCAAGATGTTGAAGTTATACTTATTACTGGCAGAGTCTAATTTTGCGCTTGACGTCTCTGTCACTGTCCACTTAAAATAAAGGCAGAGATATAGTACTAGAAAACTTTTGTGTAGTCATTAGACAATTAGTGTAAAGGTCTCAGTGGACTTACCCACCGTGCTGCTACCACATTTGTATGTTTGCGCAAAACTGACTTTATGAGTCAGAAAGTCATACCTAATATGAACCAGCTGGTTACCTATAGCTATATTTGTCTATTATCCATATTGATTTGCATAAGAATGAATGGATTTATGAGCTAACTTTTGGTTATTTTGGTCACAAAAATGACTAGATATGACGAGTGGGAATGCTCATGCTCATTGCAGCAACAAGACACATAATCTGTTAGTATAAACAGTAGACTTTAGCCTATACCAAATCACGAAATTATTACTTATTAGCATATGGAAAAATCAGATTAAATGGTTGCGGCAAGTATGCTGCAGAAATGACTGAGAAACATGATTGCGACCGGCAGTTAGAGATGCTGGAATAAGACTTAACACCATTTGGCATGTGCTGGGGTCTGCAAATGGAGGCATACAGCCATACAAATAAATTAAACAATCACTTCCTGTGTGTAGGTCTTTATTTCTTGATGCATCATTTCATCTATTTGCAAGTTGACAGACATAACCATGAAGCTCATGTGAAGTGTTCCCCACCTCTGGTTATTTCGTGCAGACGGACATTAGAACAACCGACAGCTACCATCTAACAGAAAAGATGATAGTTCGTCAAATATTAATCATCTAAGCTCCTCTATATGATGTAGCGTACTTTAAGAAGATTATGAGAAGACCGTGTTTAAGATATCCTGTAATAGCAGAGCTGACATATTGATATTTATTTAGTGGGAATAGAAAAACAGATTTAATTCAGCTATATCTATATTGAAACCAATTTGTATAGAAAAATTTGCATAATTTGTTTCCAACTCTGTTGAGCGTTTATATTGATGTGATGTAGGATCAGTTTCCTTTTCAGATGGCATTTGTACATCTTTATGATGGATCCGCTGCATACGTTCATGGAGACTCAAGGTGGATTGACAAGGAACATGACCGCCATAGCACGCAAATCAATGATCAAACGAAGATGATCTTGAACATAATATTCACTTTGAAGACCAAAACTTTTTCACATCTATTTGAGCAAACTTCAATCTACACATTTTTCAGGTCAAAATCATCCTTGTCAGTGGTGTTAGAGAGGCAACCATGTCCTTGAAGAATCGATTCTACACTAGATAATCGGCCTACAAGCTGCAAGTGAGATCAACAAAGACTTCTTCTCTGCAAGGGATTCTGAGGCCACCCGTAGGTTGATCGAATCCAAACTCCTCTTCAGCCAGACCTAGCAACTCTTGGAAGGAAGGGTGATTCAGGTAAGAAACTGGTACCACAAATCTCTTCTGCTTTTCTCCAACATAAACAGCCAAGTGCCCTTTAGGAACATCTACATTTTCTGTTGATGAAAGAACACGGCGAAGCACGTTCTTAGCAGAAACCATCTTGGGGAAGCGAATGGCCATAAGTCTTAGAAATATATTCAAGAAAAGTTGTGATCTTTTGTCTTGCGAGGGATGAGAATGACAGAGTACAAAAATGGAAGCTGTGAGAGCACGGTTTGAAATTCTGTGTTGGTGGTATACTGGGTAGAGTGTGCATGTATATATAGATAAGTAGACGATAGGAACATTGTTGTGCTAACTTGAATGAATGATGAGGAGGAGGCATCTGCATGCAGGGCCAAGCCAGAGGGACAAGGACCACGAGAGATCACATGGTGGTGTCTATCTGCCAAACCGTCGTTGAGACAACGAGAGTGAGTACCGGAAGAAAGCATAGTGCCCCCACCTTTTCTGAGAGAGGTTTCTAAAGAGGTCCTACTAGAAATATGAGGACATCAGGCAATATGAAAGTCTCAGGTGGCTCAAGAAACTCTCATGAATATATATGTTGAATTCATTGACTTGCTGGAGACATCCATCAAATTTTCCACGTGGGGTATCATCGAGAATTAAAGATAACATTTTGTTTTTGGTCGAAATAATCAAAGATCCATTACTCGGTTAGTTTCCTTCCTTCCTTCCTTCCTTCTTTTCTTTCTTTCTCTTATCTTTTGGCATATGATGTTGCGTTTGGTACAATAGAATGGAATGAAATCGAGGAATGGAATGGTGATTCCAACACCTTTGTCTAGTGAATTGTGAGAATGGGAATGGAATATGAATTATTATGTTTGGTTGTAAGAAAAAGTGTTGCGAGAATGGAACTGAATAAATTTACTTTTACAGTACTTTATTGATAATAATCTATTGACTAAAATTTTCAATTAATATTTATAAATTACAGTTTGTTTCTTAATATAATTGAGAGTTATTAATTATTCAATATCTATCTTAGTTTTTTTATTCTTTTTCATTTGTTTCGAGAACCACATCGATCTATTATTATAATTTATTAACTCTTAATTTGTAATCATCAATATTTCTTCGATACTTATATTTATACTTCTTAAGTATTTAATTCTGCAAGTTCTTAAGAAATGAGGAATGGAGCCATGATTCCTCCAGTCATACTAGCACCAAACATAAGAGCGACGGAATGTGCCCGGTTTCTTCAAACCAAACAGAACGTAAGTACAAACGGAGACAGTAGCAGTCTTTGCGCATCTCAATCTCCATCAGAGTGCTTTCAAATCTATTCAGAAATCTGTTGCATGAAGGGAAGAGGTAGCGAAAACTGAATGTTGCAGGACACCGGACTACGCTAGCAGCTTGTGAATAAGAAGGAGAGAATGCCATGGTGATCGGTCACTGTCAAGACTCCATACGCCTACAACCCATGTCGTCCATCTCTCCGGCCTTACCTTCCGTAGTCCTGGACAAACCAGTACTCACTCGAGCTGATGAATGCATGCCAAAGTGACACCTCCAGATATCCGCGCGTTGAGAGACTTTAAAAAGTTAAAACCATTGATTTGGTAGAGGCGTCTTGTTCAGTACAGATGCAGAAATGGGTGATCAAACGTATGCTCAGCCACACAGCCAAAGTGGTGATCATTCTGTTGACAGAACAACCTCTTCCCTCCTCAGGAGGAATAGAAACAGCACTTGCAGCATCCAAGTGATCCCAGCTTTCAGACATTGGACACTGAAATTACAGACAAACAGACTTCTGCGAGGTCTAATCCAGAAATGAGTCGGCCTCGTGAAACCCAGAAACCAATCACGTGTGCATTTATCTCAGCCTTAAGGGCGGGGCTTGTGATGGGCTTCTAAATCTGTCCAAAGATAGATTCAAAGCCCATCGGCCCACTTTAACACAATGTGGTCATTACAAGATCCATTAGAATTTACTATTGTAGCAGTGCCCAACCTACCTTAGATTTACTTCCCCAGAAATATTTCCTTTTTTTCCCCCTCTCTCTCCCCCTCTTCTAATTCTCCCATCACATGCCTTCTCTTATTTTCAATTTCTAGTTTTCGGAAAAATGAAAGTGTAATTTCTAGAAATCTCGATAAATATGGATGGCTTTGGAACAAGTGTATCGCAAATAAAGGCCGAAGCTTTGTGACAAATATATTATTTTTTATATTGCTTTTAAACTATAATTACGAATAAAGAATGTTAAATGAAAATTATAGAATGTGTTGCAAAAAAATATATGATTATCTCCGATAGAACGGTTCAAAGAGATCAGAAAATCCAAGTGACGCACGATAAGGCCAAATGACTCCTCCGAAACTATATGAAGATCGACCCACATCTCATTGTTTTGTAGCTAATTTCATTCAAATATAATTAAGTTCTATCATTTTTCCTTATGGTGGATTGGCTTGGTGGATAAATTTCAAGGTTCATGGACAAGTTAAGCAACTTAGCATGGCCGAGGTAGGCCAATCCTTGCTCCTTTGACTCCCTTATCCGATGATCTCCCACTTGCTTCACTGAATGCAATCATGTTAGCCAACTTATTCTTTAATCCACCTTTCAGCTTCTCGACTTTAGTCATGGAAGATTTTTAAGGTTATCCACCATGCGTAGTGAAGAGGTGGTCACAAACAACTAGAGGGATACATGTGCACATATATGGATAAAATATTTTCGCGTGTCTATATAAAAAATTGTCTATGTATTTGTCGGACAACTAGGCCTTCTGTTCATATCTGTATGTCATGCTAAAATCGAAATCGAATTATTCAGGAGACCATGTTTGGCACTAAGAGAGAAGGCAAAGGACTCAAATGAGGGTAAGTGCAAGGCTTCTTCTGTGATCTTTGGTAATCCCACATGACTTTCTTAGCATATACTTCGATTATTATCAAAAGAAGTGGATGTAGTGCCAAGAACATGCAGCCCCCAAAAAGAAATATATAAACAAAAAATAAGAAAACACAAGGGCAACCAATCCACATAAAATAACTATTTTCTTAGCACCTCCTGCTTGTTTCCCCAAGTTGGTAGGGCATGATGTCTTGAAAAACATAGGGCATAAGCATGTGGACTTTACCCTATTCACTCACCTGATGTGTTCCTAAACTGCCTTCGATTGAACAAGATGTGTTCCAAGACTTTGACATGCTAAACTCTCCCTCTCTCTCTATATATGCGCGTGCTTTGTTCGTGGACCAAAACCATACAAAGAGCATTCGAGAGCCAAAGTCCTTTCGCTCAAATCTTCCAGCAGCACTCCATACTAGTATTCTTCCAGATATCGCAAGAGAGATGGGCATCCAACTTATGGGAATCGCTCATGCGAAGCAAAAGCTCCAGCGCACTCTATCGGCTCGAATCCGAGCAATGTCGGCCACGTCCAATGTGCCCAAGGGCCACTTCGCGGTCTACGTTGGAGAGTCGAAGAAGCGGTTTGTGATCCCTCTGCGGTACCTCAAGCACCCGCTGTTCCAGAGCTTGTTGGACATGGTCGAGGAGGAGTTCGGGTTCGAGTGCCCGACCGGCGGTCTCACCATTCCGTGCAGCGAAGACTACTTCACTAGTCTAACTTCTGCCTTGAGTTGTTGATCGCTGCAAATGGATATGGCATCACGGCTTTGCAGCTTCTTTCTCTCTTTTTTTCCATGGCTTTTGGAGGATTTGTAACTTTTTTTCTCTCTACCAAGGGCAAGAGACTTTCCACAAGCAGTCTCTCAAATTTTGCCATATTGACGACTCTTTGCTAATCGTTTGTACATTGTCTTTCTCGCCAAATTTGTAAATAAATAATTTCTTGCGATGAAATGCATTTATATATGTAGCCGTTCAATTAGTTTGCAATATATGCATTTGAGCTATCATTATGGCACTTTTGTGAAGAATATCTAAACCTAATCTACTTGACTCAAAAAGGGTTAGTCACTAGGTTACCGTCCCCAATTAAAGTTATGGGGAGAGCTAATTTGAATTAATATCTTCAACTTACTTTCGTTACGTCCAACATCGGTGGATGAACTCCATACACAAGGCAACAGTCATGCTTTCGACATGTCTCATCGTACATGGGGAAAGATCTTACCCATTAGTTGTCATAGAACGAGGAACATAAATATCACATGCGAATCGTGAATTCGCAATTGGTGGATGCAAGAGAGAACATACACTTTCAGGAATTTTAGGGTTTTCTTATGCGATGCTGCTGCTACTTGTCGGAGAGATGAATCATAATTATTTGGCCCAGTATATGCTCGTATGCCCCGTTGAGCGCTCTTGTTAGAAGGGTGGAAAATTCTCGTGGCGCAGTGATAACTTATAAGCGGGGAATTTCTCAGTTTGGAGCCAAGTGCAAAAATCAAGGCGGATATATAAGACGAACTCCAAGTCTCAATCGACATTTTAGCACCATATTTATATCTTCTAAAATCATAATTTGTAGAAGCCCATGGATGTCTAAATAGGATCCAAGATTTAAAAAAAAGAATTTAGGTTAAAAAATGGTGTGACAGATATTACTTTTTAGGGTATTTGAATAATATATCTTTCAATCATTTAAGTACCTATTTAGGTTACACCGGCATGTTTCGATAAGATGAACTCTAATTTGTCTGATCTATAGCCATTTAATTGCTCTACCGCGAACAAAACCACTCATCGATGACGACTGAAACTAAGAAAATAAATAAATAGAACCTATAATTACAAAAATAGTTTAAGTACATTAGCAGTTAGCACCGTTGCGGCTGTTTCTACTGAAACTGGGGAACCCAAGTTGTATAAAATTGCTCCCATTGTCCGACAGCAACAACGTAAAATGCGGCTTCTTGCTATTTGTTTGGGAACTGAACTGAGGTTCACATGCATCTGACAATATAAATAAGAATCAAATCTCTCTCTAACTTCGTTGGAAGGACAAGACCACGTACGAAAGATAAAACGCCATGAAGTACAGTGGGGATGGTTTATCAGGCAGCATGGGCATTGAAAGGAACAACGAGGAGGCCACCTCAGTTGTAGATGGATTGGATAATAAAGATTAAAAGCGAATAACAGAGGAAAATAAGAAAGAAAGAAGAATTGAAGGATGAGTTCCTGGATCTTGAGCAGCTACTGCTCATTGGAGCCCTGGCATGAACGAGAGCTTGCATGTTGCGTTGCGCTTGCGGTGATAGGTGTTTTCGATAGTACCCTTTAAACATGAAATAAAAAGTACGCGTCACCTGGATGTTGTTTTGACTATATATAATACTCGACTAATTCATAATATTTGATAGGTATACAAATTTCAATATCGCTTAAAACATGAGAATGCTACGCATAACTATTGATGAATTGAATGAGTATGTGTATCTTATTTCGAGTCTCATTCTATATAACTTTAGTACCATAGTATCATTCTTCTTATAATACTCTCCGACACAAGGGCTATTTCGAAAATCTCTTAGCAAGAGGTAGTTTTGTGGAAAACAGTGGGCAATCAGCTAGTCCTTAGTAAGTTTTTTCCTTATTTCTTGGGATATTCAATTCCGAGATTGGGCTTAAATTCTTCGACACTCATCATTGTTTTATGGAAAAATAATTATTGGACGAGATTAATAAAATGACATAGATGTGGTCTGACGACCACAAATGTAACTGGTCACATGACATTTTGGACCTTTTAGTATATGAAAACTAGACGAAACTTTTGTTTATTAGAATTACAGGAAGTTTTATACTTCCAGCAGGAATGATTACTTTATCTGTTGACCTCGTGAATCTAACAACGAAACCCAATCGGGAAATACGTGCTATTAATGACGTAAACTTATTGTTAATGAGTGACCCAACCACGCTTAATAAATAGTATTTTTATTTCTAATAAATTAAGAGACATGACACAGGAGAGACAACACATTGAAAATGATGATCATTCATTTATTTAGCGCCACGGCACTTGTTAACAAAATGCTAGTGCAATTTTGAACTAGTTTTCTCCTTAAGAAAATCTAGCAAGCTTTTGAAATAGCTCCGGCGGGATAATTATTGGAATCAATGTAATGATTAGTTCGCCTTCTTGCTTGGAGAATCATTAAGAAAAGATGGCGCATCTTAATGTTAATAACATCACACTATCGCAAAATTGTGATGGAATTGCTATCTAGTTTCTAGAGTTAAATGTACTTGCTTATTAAGAATGCTCTCTAATTAATTTACAAAACCTAGGAGCATTGTAAATTGTTTCTAGACATGCAGTGTGATGCTGACAGCTTGGCACATGAAAAGCAGCTGTAAGGGATGTGACTGAGCATAATCAAAGTAGAAAGCTAGGCCCATGCACAACTTTTGTATCGTGATGAAAAGCCCCCCACATTAAATATACCGAATTTTATCTACTATTTGAAATTTATTTTATCTTGTTATTAAATTATGTCAAGAGTTTAAATGAACTGGCCTGTATTTTGGATGTATTCCAACTTGGACTGTATCTCCAAGCAAATTCAGTGGAGTCTATGATATGGTAAAGTCTGATCTTGGATTAAAAGAAATGAAAGAAAAACAAGGTTTTCTAGTTTGAGTCCTCAATTCACATAAAACATATTAAAATGAAGTTTTGTTTGATGATGGCACATTAGAACAAATAAGATGAGGGTTAGGGTTTTCTCTCTATAAGTTTTTTAAGTGAGTTCTTTATGAAAGATCGTGAGATAACACTTGTATTTAGGTATCGACAATCGGATTAAACTATGTAAATCTTGAGTATTCGTTATCGTTTATCATTAATTACTCCGATAATTTATGCTTCTGACGTTAGACTTGAATTGCAAGATCCATTAGATTTCACGTTATTTCATCACACATACAATGCATATAATAATATGACAAAATGAAATGCACAATTATCCCAAATAAGGCATATATAAAGTAGCTAGGGTGTGTCACCACCGTTGTGATAATCCATGCAACCAACAGGTTGCCTTTTGGTCAGTTTACATAACTTAAGAGAAAATAATTATTAGCTAATCTCTTCTATGGTTGGCTTTGATAATTAGATTCATCTTAGCTGTTAAAAAACCCAACCCACAAACTTAAATTACTAGATGGATTGAAACCATATGAATATAAAGCCCATTGAACCCATAGGCATTCAACGTAAGATATTGTAACAATAGTTTTGTAAAATCCATGTTGAATCACCATTTAATAGGGCTGAACCTAGCCGCTAAAAGTAGTACTAAACTCGATGATTCTTAAGCTCGTAAGTTGCTATATTTCTGCTCGGTTTAGTCAATCTACTAAATGAAGGTGGGAATCATATCGGTATTTTTAAACTAAATACATTTATACGTGGAGAAGTAGAACATTGATTCAATCACTGTAAGTGGATTGATTCACAATTGTTAAAGATGAAGCATACCTCGCGTCGTATCGTAATAGTTTCACATTTTAACTTAGAGAAGATGGTTGTACACTCAACTTTACTTATATATATATTATATAATAGAGATATCAAGTCTGATTCCTAACACACCTCTTTTCATGAGTTTATGAATTTTCCTTTCCCTAATTATGTGCGTTGAATTTTAGAAGTTCTTTGACCCGCGCTTGGCGAGCTTGAACATTTAAGGCCTTTGTCATCAAATCGGCCTTTGTATAAGGGAGAAAATGTTGATATATTATGCATCATACTCCGACAACCTCAATTTTTAGAAAAAAGATTAGTTTTGCACTGCACTTTCTATCTAAACTAGTGCTAACTCTTTTAGACAATTGGGCATTTGTTGTTTCCAACATGTGATCAAGAAATCAATCACATCATACGATGGATCTATATCCCATAGGGAGAAACGCTTCTCATGACATCCTACAATGGATCTTCGCGTCAAGATGCACAACTTGCTCGAGCCAACACCTTCTGAGTCAGGTTTACTTTTTATCAATACATATACATATATATTTTATATATTATATCTGCATGGATACATGTAAGGAGGGACTGGCTAGCTAGCTAGAGATGGGGCACAAATCACGAGATATCCGAGACTCTGCGTCCTAGGCGTCGCACAAAACCTGGAACAGAGGCCACCCTCCCTAGAAGGCGCTGGGTCCAATCATGCCCGCAAGAACGCAATATATCGTCAACATTCAGAAGCTCCCGCTTGTGTGTCGCATCGAAAACCAGATATTTTCATACCATTACCGGTGTACGGCCCTCGGTTTTGAATTACCCTCCTCCTCTCCCAAACAACTTGGGCCTGACAATTGCATGGGAACTTGCAATTGTCACGTATAACTCGGAGAGAGAGAGAGAAAGAGACAGGTCGAGCAATTGAGCGAAGCCATGTGAGATTCTTGATGAGGTGGGACCTCCACTCATCCCGGCTGTCCATCTTTTCATCTCGCACACCGTCGGCATCAATCCATCTGGCTCTGATGGAGAACTTCTCTTCTCCTATATATACAAAACCTAGACACTCCGCTCTCTCAGCATTAAACAGAGAAGAGAACCACCCAAAAGAGCTTAGGCCGTCTCTTTTTTAGCACTCTTTTCAACTCACACACACTCAGAGCTTGAAGGTTGATTGATCGGTGGATTCATGGGTCTTCTTCGCTTGCCATCCTTTATTGCCAACACGAAGCAAGTCATGAAATTCCAGTCTCTCTTCACTGGGAACCACCATCACCACCACCGTCGATCTCGCTCCAATGTGCCGAACGGGCACGTCGCCGTCTACGTCGGGGACGTCCAGAGGAGGCGTTTCCTGGTTCCAGTGACGCTCTTGAACCACCCCTCGTTCCGGGAGTTGCTCCGCAGGGCCGAGGAGGAGTTCGGGTTCGACCACCCGACGGGCGGTCTCACCATTCCCTGCGAGGAGGAAGCCTTCATCGAGCTCACTTCTCAGTTGCATTCTTTGCGGCGATCATCAAGAAAATAAAGATGGCAAATTCTTTGGAAACGCCTTACTTTTGTTTGTCTTTTGCGTATAATATGTGTAGACAGTGTTAACATAACATAGGTGTATGTGTAGCGACGGCCGTCACCGTACGTACGTCGTCTCCTCAGCACCAGAATACCCTTCTTATTTTGATGAAAGGAGTTCTTGATTTTGCACGTTCATCAGTTTGGGGTTCATGCGATGCGAATGTTGCTGTTATTTGCTCTGCAGGGCAGTTTCAAGTTTCAACAACAATATGGATATTATTTTAGGATGACTATAATGGTATGCATACCAAAGACTGATTAATGGAATGAATATCTTGTTGGGATGTGGTTTATACTCTTCATCGACCAAAAAGCACGAGGATCTTGCTCTCCGGTGAGCAGGTGAGGGTTCAAGAGAGTTGCCCCGACGAGGAATATCTAAAGTAAGCACGAGCTAGGAACGTAAATAATTAAGTGATAGTTTTTTTTTGGTTGAAATTAAGTGATAGTTGACTAAGTCCTTCTTTACTTATGCATTTAATATTTGTCATGTCATCTTACAGTCAATCAAATTTGTAAAACTAATCTTAGTTGTACTGGTACGGGTATCACCAATTTTAGTACAAGGAGCTATAGTAACATAAGCTCCATTCATTAATGACATGTTTTTTCCACCACCAATGACCAATGTTAAAATTGTTAGGTATCGGTGCACAATTACACGAAAAAAAGTAAAAGTTGAGAAAGGAATTGAGAAGCAAGGTTTTATCTTGATTCACCCTTAAATTAGGATTACGTCCAGTAGAGGATTCCACTATAATTTAGTACATTTCATCTCTCAATTACACTGCTTAATTATAAGAGAAAATGAGTATATATAGGTAAAAGCGGGATTCCAATACTTTTCAGTCGATGGAAAGTATAAACCACATTCTAACAAAAATGAGGCACATATTTACTACATGATGAGAATATCATCGCATGGCCCAGCCAAAAAGTAAGACCATCTCTCGGGCATGTACATAGTACATGAATTTAGATATGCACTTCCCTTGTGGGAACCAATACGGTATTCCTTTCATAAGATTGTGACATGTGTCCACCCAATTATATGTCTCGCATACCTAATCCAAAACCCTAATACACAAACCCCTTTTCTCTATCCTCATCCTCTTACCCCTTTAGCCTCATGCTTTACCACTGCCCCTCCCCATCGTTCCCATCAGCACTCCGTTCGGGCTCGGCCACCATCGCTTATCAAGCTACGCCACAACCCACTACTATTGCCATTGTTTTCTTCCTGTCTTTTCCCATGCTCTAGGCACAACTCATAGGTTTAGGATCTGTTTGGTTGCCATTGTTTTCTTCCTGTCTTTTCCCATGCTCTAGGCACAACTCTAGGTTTAGGATCTGTTTGGTAACACTCATGTTTCTTTAATTCATATTTTTTTGTTCTCGAAAACAGGAAAAGAATAGTAATCTATTTGATACAGAATTGTTCCTGAAAACAAATTTGGAATAGAAACAAGAAGAAAAAAATTTTACTTCTTTGTTTCCAGGAACAAAATTAAAAAAAATCATTTCTGCTAAGAAATTGTTCTCATGAACAGAATTATTACCAAACAACCTCTTATAGAGGCCTCAGCCTTTGGCCAGAAGCTTTTCATCAGCATTGAGTTAAGAGAGAGAGAAAGAGAGAGAGAGAGGTCTTTTAGGGTTGGTTGAAGGGATTTGATCTGGTGTGGGTGAGCACATATTGCGTGTCCACGTATCATCATCTCTTGCTTGAAGACAACATATGGGACTAGCATGGGAAACAACATATCTGAGTCCATAATACATCTAGTCTTCCTAAGGAGATCATTCGTAAAAATTTCTCGCACATGACATATTTTTTTAAATTTTAACTGGACATTTCTAGTAAAAGTTCTTTTAAAATTAAGTTATACTTTTATATGATTGGTTAAAGGACACATACACATGTCGCCCATCCAACGATGAATGTGTAAAAAATTCTTTAACATTGACGTAATAATAAATCCATTTATCTTGATATTATTATCATTTACATAACGATATGTCATTTCTTTGCTTGTGTAATTGGAGCTCTGTTAACCATTTTAAAAGGTCATTGCCAAATGAGTCTTTTACTCTAAGGTGAATTTCTAACCGTGTGTCCCTTTACATTTCCATGTGATTGAGATGGCTACACGAAATTGTTACTGTTAATTATTCTGCCAATATAAAATGTTCGATCGCACCACGATATCCCGAGCCTAACTCGAAGCACAAAATTGATTTCATATCTTCCATATATTCATGTCAAACCTCAGTTGTCCCATTTTTTTGGATTTAACTGTTAATTTTTGCATCAAATTGTATAGAAATTAAAATTAACCATTACTCTCTCTTCACATATGTTTAGTAACTACCCACTATATCCATACCCACTATATCCCCAATTACATAAACTCAATTATATATATATAATGATTTCTTTGTCTTCATACATATTCTATTGATGATCACGCATGCGAGTAGCGCAGGTCTCGACATAATTTGATAATAATGATATACAATCACCACAACATTACACATTAATTTATGCAAAAAACAGGCATCGTTATTTTAAGATATGATTACTAAATAACATTTTAATCAAAAGAATAAAACGAACACAAAATATACATTATGCATTTTGATGGGATAATCCATAGGAAGTACAACTAACGTTATATCCAAAGATATAGAATTATAAATTAATGTTTGTGAGCGCTCGCATCGTGGCTGCGGATCAACCTAATCTTGTCTCAGAATCTGGAGAATGCTTTGGGAAAGAACCATGTGATATGGGGTCCTAATGTCGGGCTATTAAATGCATTTGAAGTACTAAAACTTGTCATAAAAGTGCAATCGAGTCTTAAAACTTTCAAAAAGTGCAATTGAGTTCTAAAGCTTGTCTCGAAAGTGCAATTAAATCCTAAAACTTTAAAAAATTGCAATCAATGGAAGGACTTTATTGGACCAATTTGACAAGTTTTAGGATCCAATTGCACTTTCGTGACAAGTTTTAGAACTTAATTACACTTTTTAAAAGTTTTAGGACTTTCAATATATTTATCCCTAATATGTATACTCAATCGGGTCATCAAAAACCGTAACACAGACAAAACCCATCTCCACAAGCAAAGATCCTGCCTTCTCACTATCCACAATTTTCAGTAGAATGACGAGCCACTCACTTATAAGACAGCTCAAATTTCCACTTGCAACTGAGATAACTTCATCCATCGTGTTCCTTCAATGCTGCTGATGTATTATATCAGGAAAAACTGCGTGGAAATGTAGTGAGTCGACTCTTATCTATCTCGCACGCTATTTCTGACATACCTCCGCTTACTGGGTCCTATATTTTCTTGTCTCTACCTTCAGGCTTCGAATTCAATTACTCCACTTTGGTCATTAAATGGATACTGTTTTACTCCAATTTTCAAGTGTACGGCATTTCTTCATTTGAAGCAAGTGTCGGTCCATGCCATATTTCATGTTAAGTGTTAAATGAATCTTGAGAAAAATCAGAGTCCCTTGAGCTAAGACTGAGCCCAAGAAAACCCACTTGGATCATAAATGAGAGAGACATGGGTCCTCTCTGTACTCTGAACAGCCAAACTCATGGCCACACCCACTCATTAACGATTCATCTTTACATTTGAAAAATGTAGCACCGTCCTCTCCTCTGTGTGTATATATAGAAGCACACCAATGCTGAACCTTCCGCAAGCGAGGTCGAGTATCTGTTTTGGGTCATCTATCAAAACCAATCCAAAACGACTCTTTCACTCCTTGACTCTACCGTCTGTCGGTAATGGGGATTCGTTCGCCATGTATGATCTTTCATGCCAAGCAAGTCCTCAAATCGCAGCCCCTCGGCGCACTCGGAATACTCAACCGGATGTCCTGAAAGGCCACGTGGCGGTTCACGTCGGGGAGGTCCAAAGGATGCGGTTTCTGGTCCTGATCTCGTTCTTGAACCACCCTTCGTTCCAAGAGTTGCAGCGCCGAGCTGAGGAAGAGTATGGCTTCGAGCATCCGATGGGTGGCCTCACGATTCCATGCAGAGAAGAGGCCTTCATTGATCTCGCTACTCAGTTGCATGGATTGTGAAAGTTTTACTACATTCATCTTGTCATGGAGAGACTAGATTCCCAGCTTTGACATCTTTTCTTAGCTTTGATCCCCTTTGTTTTTCTTACCTCATGTACAAATCGAGGTCATGTAGAGCATACCCCAGGAATAATTTATTATTGTTTAAGTTGTGTCTCCGAAACTTCATTCTCATTTTCTCAAACGACATCTCTACCTATTCAAGTCATCTTTTATGAGATTGCTTCTTTTATTTTATGGATAAGTTCACCGAAAGTTCTAAAACTTGTTATGAAAATGCAATCGAGTTCTAAAACTTTTAAAAAGTGCAATCAAGTCCTAAAACTTAACAGAAAGTGCAATCGAGTCTTAAAACTTATCACAAATGTGCAATTAGGTCCCAAAATTTTCAAAAAATACAATCAACGGAAGGACTTGATTGAACCAATTTGATAAGTTTCGGGACTTGATTACACTTTTTGAAAGTTTTAGGACTCAATTACACTTTTGTGAAAAGTTTCGGGACTTTTAATACACTTATCTCTTCATTTTTTTTACATTTCTTCAAATACGAAATGAACGATGCATTGTGCTTCATGGGATGGAAAATTTGATACCTTTATACTTTCTGAGAAACACCATCGGTGAAGATATAGAGTAATTGTAAAGATTGATTTACAAAGAATAATATACGTAACTTATTATTTCCAAGACTTGTGGGAAAACAAATATTATTGCCATGTGTTTTGGTGTGTTTGTGAAATTATTGCTGCCCTAGAATTATTATGTATAAAGAAACAGAACATCTGAGACGGGTATAACCTGAAACAATTAAATTGATCTATAATGCTCACTTCTATAAGTCAAACTTCAATCATATTCGGGTACTTTTTTTTTTTTATGAATCCTGCTAACATCACGGCACAGTTATTTACTCAATAACGCATATATGCAATACGGCTACGAAGAGTATCTCGTCTCAGTCGAGTAGCAGAGAGGACTCTCTGCCTTTATGTAACGGGTTGGCCCTCGGCGTTTGGCAATTTTTCTATTAGTTTAATTTGAGAAAAGTACAAACAAAAATCATAAATCTATTGTGTTGATACCAATTCAGTCATAAACCTTTCAATTAAACCAATTTAATTATAAACATTTTCACATTGATACAATTCAGTCCATCAAACCAATTTAGATCGAAAATCACTGACGTAGATGTCGGCGGTTTTACGTGGCACGATGGGCACTGACGTGAACTCTTTTTTTTTTTTATAATTTTATAACAATTTTTTAGTTTCTTTCTTTTTCTTTCCCTTCTCTTTCTGTCGGACAAGCCATGATTGGTGAGGCTAGCCGGGGCGAGGGTCACCTTCGCTGGGTCGCGCCTGGACGAGGGCGAGCGCTGGCGAGGTCGGATGGTTTGAATTGATACCGATGCAATAGGACCATCAATGTCAGTGATTTCCAGCCTAAATTGGCCAGATTAACTGAAAGGTTTAGGATTAAATTGATCAATTTGAAAGATTTATGACTGAATTAGTACCAATGTAATAGGTTTAGGATTTTTTTGGTACTTTTTCCATTTAATCTTTCATTTCACTTGTGGACACAATGATGAATTCTTGCCATATATGTTGGGTGCATCCTTGTTTGTAAGAATTTATCCCTAGTTTTTTCTTTGTTAGATAAATCATTTTTTTCAAAAGTTTAGACTTTAGGAAATCGATCAACAATTTGTATATCGCACATTACTTAACATACTCTAAAATACAAAATCACCAAGTGGACATTGACTTTCTTCACTCTAATACATATGAGATAGCTATGATCTAAAGTGGTTGAATTGATTCAAGGTAATAGGTGTGTTTGTTACGGGAAAAATTTCATAACAACGGAAAAAGTTTTTCATGAAAATCATTTTCAAGGAAAATATTTTCCTCTTTTCAGATTATGGAATTCATTTTTCTTATTTCAACTTATGGATTTTTTTTTACCGTAGATGATTTTCCGTCGACTAATCATTTTCAGCAAACCAAACACGTGAAAGTCCGAAAAACTAATTCGCGGAAAATTCTTTCATTTAAACAATCAAACCCTAACTGTGACATCCCAGGTGTGTCACCTACCCGACTCATCGGTTATTATTTAAATAGTGCACAAGCGGAAGTCTAAGCCTATGAAGATCAACATTTATAAAATGAATGGTATCTCACCACTCATATATCTATAGGTAAGGGAAAAACACATGTACTAACATTACCACCATACATTTACATAACAAGGTTCCTTACAAAGCATTCACCTTCCGACGACGGAAAAACACATTTGTACAAAACACATAATTAGCACACCATAACAAAAGAGTTCAACTACCATTGGAATCGGGGGCCAAAAAGTTTCACCTATCCCCACTAAGCACCATAAAAAACCATGAGCTTGTCCAAAAAGAACAGTGCCACTTCCTTCATATCTACTAACTACAACTCACGGTTCGTCGCCCAACTCCTCCTCCTAATCTGCCACTTCACTAGGGTCTTCTTCCTCGCTCGAGTTTGGTCCGTCGAACACACTATCACCACCACCATCGGGGGCTCCAAAATTTAGCGGTCTGTAGAGTCCATCACTCCACTTCTCGAACCAAGCCACAAACCGCACCGGTCTAAGCGGTGGAGTACCAATATCCATCCAAATTGTGGTTACCACACGAACAAACAGCATCGAGCTCACGGAACTCTCCACGTCCTCAATGCGAGCAGGGAAACCATAACGGGTGATGGGAGGAACGTCCATCTCAATTCAATCTAAAAATGTAAGGGGTGAGCTTAAACGGCTCAGTAAGCAAGACGGCATAGATTTATAAAAGTCGATCCAAAATCTCTTAAATGGAAATCTAGTCATAACAATGCTATTCACCTATTGCCAACAAAAATCATCTAACCGAACATAGAAAATGGAAGACATATAATCTAAGCTAAAATTCAATTCTAAGTTGCATAAACAAGCAAAGTGGACTACAAGCACATGAATTATGCTAATGCAATGCATGAGTTTGGTTTTTCAAACTTTCACAATTTCATAAGCGGTTCTCGTCGGTTCGCTGTCCGACCCGCACAAACACATTCGGTTCGCTGTCCGGGCATCCAAGGTTCGCTATCCTTGGGTACCTCCAAGGTTTTCCTTCCTTGGGAACTTCCCCGGGGGCATCACCAGTTCACTGTCCGATGGCCTTGCTATTGTGCATATGAGCTACCGTGCTATATGTAACATGTTTCAAATCAAATGCAAGACCACCATAAAAATTCGAGCCCCCAACACTACTCAACAAATTCAGTCATGTAAATTCATTTAAAACTCAATTTTTAAACACATAAACACCATAGGTACCAACTCGGTACTAACACCTCTATTCCATGGCCATTTCGCCCAATTTAGAGCCATAATCACTCCCATATAAAATTTCACATTCCCAATGCAGCATATTCGGCTTAGCTCACAAAATTGGAACACAATTTCAGAATTTCCAGCACATAGCTCAGTCCCATTTCACCATACGGCCCATCAAAAATAAGTTTCACACTTTACTAGTGACACAAAAATCCATTTTTTCACCGTACCGTCCACCATAATTCAAATCATCGAAAACCGAGGCATAACATTCACTTTCATTTCAAAACTTGATTTAAAGTAATCATGTCCAACTCGGCAAGTTACCGTAGGTTTTGATAAAAATTTCCAACAACTAAATGTTCACAAAAATCACCGCACAGTCCTTAAAATTCCACAGTTTGCATTTTAGTTCGAAAGGTTTGAGAAGTCTTCATTTTTCTAAGATAGGCTCATCATGAAACCATTCTTGCATGGAACCAACCAAAGCATGAAAGCAAACAAGGCAGAACCGAACCACCCCTTAACTTGAGTCTAATGTAACCCGGTTCTACATGCAAGGGCAAATCAAGCTTTAGATACTAAGAGAAAATTCTTTCGAACTACAAACAGCTTCTATTAAATCATAAGACCCTCTAAACTTCATGTCTTTCCCACATGCAAAACCGAAACACACAAAGGCTTACATGGCTCAACTAATAACCAAATCAAGAGTAGGATGGATCCAAAATTATCCACCTAGCTATCCCACTTACCTCTTGAAGTCTAGCCACCCAAACTTCTCCTTTTCTCCTATCACAGCTCACGGATCAACAGCTCAAGAAGCACTTCTTGGACTTTCGATTCCAAGGTGTCTTCAAGGTCTTGAGAGCAAGGTTCCGAATGAAGGAGATGAAAATGAAGTGAATGAAAGGGAGAGAGAGAGGGTTGCCGACTATGAATGGTGAGGGTTGAGTGAATGAGAAGCTTAGGGCCATCATTTGATTCTTGCATGAATTAGGCAATTCTTGCCAATTGTCCATCAACCAAGGCTTGCTTCTCATGCAAAATTCTTTCATCAAAATTAAGAGAAGAAATTAAATGAAAGAGGAAGAGAAATGGGCGCCGGTTGCTAGAGAGAAAGAGAGAGTGATAGAAAAGATTGGTGACAAGAAAGTTGTGTGCCAAGCACACCACTTAAGGGTTTGCATGAAATCTAATTGGGCAAAAGGAAAGAATGAAAAGATGGCTTGTCATCTTAAGACTAACTATGCAAGAAATCTCCCAAGAAATTTGTATTTTGGCAATTACAAATGGAGGGGGCGGCACCTTGGTTCTTTTAGTGGAAATTGGTGACCAATTGATACCAAGTGGTGGCTAAATTGAAGAAAATAATTGTTGCCTATTAGTCTCAAAATTCGGTTCTTCAATTAATACCTATTTTATATAATGCTTGACACCCAAAGATAATTTAACCACTCATTAAAATTTTGTTAAATTCGAATTATAGAAAATTAGGAAATTCGAAATTAGAGAAAACAATAAATAAATCTTGAATTTCAAATTGATAAACTGAAGCTTTTAATAAATCATTGTGCTTATGAAGTTTTCTTGGAAACTAAGTTTTGAACCTAGACTAGATATGAAGAAGGTTCATGTTGAAATTAGAACAAATAATAAGAAGGTCACATGGGTCATTTAGAAAGATAATTGATGGACATTTGTGTAAATTCACCTTGCAAAGGACTAATTCGGCATTTAAGCAAAATTGTAAGGACAATTTAGAAATTTCACTTCTATAAGGGCATAAAGGTCATTTGGAAAGATAGTTTAGGGACACTCAAGAAATTACACGATTCAAGGGCAATTTAGTCTTTTAGGCAAGTTTGTATGGGTAGAATAGGTATTTCACATGAGCAAGGGTATTTAGGTCATTTAGGCACAGAACGAGGGTAATATAGGTACAAAAATATGAACGTGAGGATAGAATGGGAATTATGCGTACCTGAGGATATTTTAGGAATTAAAAATGTTTGCAGGGACGGAAATGTAATTTTATATGAAAATCACGCTGTCGATTTGTTTGGAGAAGAAGAATTTGCAAAGCTTAGAAAGTCTTGGACGTGGCTGGGATATCCCAATTTTTACTGCTCATGCCCAGTCTCAACCTTTCCTAATTCTATCAACCATTAACCATAATAATCGTTCTTTGTGTGCTGTATAAAGTGGTCTGAAATCCAGGATGTCACACTAACTCTGAAGTCAATCATCTTCAGGTACTTGAGTGATTTATCACCTAACTTTATAAATAAAATGTATAATCTTTAGTGCCTAGCATCACTAATTTTACTGTACAACTTCATTCTCTTGGTAAGTACAAATAATTTGCTACAAGTAAGTACAAATAATTTGCTACAAGTCAATATGAATAGGTCTTTACATGGTTGTGTCAATGCGATGATGGCATTGAATAATTGAAGACCAAAAGAATCACCAAGCAATACTTCCCGCTTAGTTGCTGCAAAAGGAAAAAAGAAAAAAAGTGCATCATCCGAGGATACAAGTCCAAATGAAATTATTGCTATATCAAGAAATAAATTTTATCAGATGTGAAGATCTTTCATGTTTGCTGGTAACATTTCCAATGAAAGTTCTCAACAGATGAGTTATATCTTGCTATGTCTAGAACAATATATTGCAATTTTATTCATTTATTATATCCTTTTTTTCCATACTTTTGTTATAATGTCTTGAAAGTATGGACTTTCTATACGGGGATAAATGTTAAGCGCTTGACAAATGTATTTCGGACCTCAGATAGATTAATATCTGCAAGCTTGCATCTCCTGATAAAGTAGTGGAACCCTAATCCATCTTGTCCTGGAATCTGGCAAATGCTTCATGAGAGGACCATGTGATATGGGGTCCTTATGTACTTAGTTGGGTCATTTCAATCCCTAACGCAGGAAAGCGAAATCTCCTTCCTCACTGTTGACAGTTTTGAGTAGAATCAAGCCACTGAAACAGCTTAAAGAAGCAACTTGAGCGTGATAATTTCGTCTCTCTGCAACGCATTCGTGTTGTATAACAAGAAAACCGCGTGGGAGTGGGTCAACACGAGCTTCTTTCTTCTAATCCAACATGTAGGGACTCTAAGCTATGTAACTCGGTTGATATATCAAAATCTTGCAATGCTACTTCTGACATCCCTCCTCCTGCTGGGTCCTGTCTCCTTCTTTATCTTCATATTCAAACTTTCATTACTCTGCTCCGTTATTAAAAAAAGGATTATGACAAACTTCAATTTAAGTGCTCGGCCCCATTTGTTTTTGAACGAGTTGTAAGTTGTTTTCTATCGGGCCTTGACCAGAATGAATGATGAGAGACCTTGAGTTAACTGAGCAAAAACACTGCTTGAGTAAGGAGACATGGGTCCTATCAGTACTCTTATCTGCCAATCTCATGGCCAGACACGCTCATTTAATTATCTCTCATTGCAATATCATCCATGTCTATATGTACAAGCACCTCATATTCATGACCTTCACAACCAGAGGTCAAAGTATCAGTTTGAGTCATCTATTGAACCGATCCAAAACAAAATATCTTCTTGGTTTAATAAATAAATAAATAAGACACACTTCACTTCTTACTTCAACACTTTGTTGTTTCTTCGGTAATGGGGATTCGTTTGCCCTCCATGATTCCTCATGCCAGGCAAGTTCTCAAATTGCAGCCTCTCAGCACAGGGAAATCAATCAGAAGTTCCGAAATGCCACGTGGCAGTTTACGTTGGCCAGATGCAAAGAAAGCGTTTTCTGGTTCCAGTTTCGTTCTTGAACCACCCGTGGTTCCAAGAGTTGCTGCTCCGAGCAGAAGAAGAGTACGGGTTCGAGCATCCAACAGGCAGCCTCACGATTCCATGCAGAGGAGTCCTACATCGATCACATTACTCAGTTGCATGGGTTATGAAATTTTACTATGTCGTGTAGAGAGGACATTCACATTTTTCACCACTTCCTAAGTTTTCTTCTTTCCCCTTCCTTCTTGCCGCTTGTATAAAGCGAGGTCATGTAACGTGTCTGTCAAAATCACATTTTGATACGAAATTCGAGCTATTTCAGCAAGTATAAAGGCAAAAATATTGGTATAGTAATTAAATGGCCAAACATTATAAGAGATAGATGAGGTTCGCGCACTTCTAACCAAGACAGAAGGCATCCACAAGATCCAAGTTCAAGTTGCTGGTATTAGGACAAGCGCTCTTGATCGACCGTTGATGCCAATTACAGATTTTATGATCGATGTTTTACTTTTCTCATACATTAGGAAGTTATCGACCGGAGGTCAGGGAAGTTATCAGGCAAAATTTACCTCACGCAATGTGAACTAGTGCAAACAAGAATGCTAAAAATATGCCAGCCAATGCAGGCACTGTATTACACTAGGTATAAGCGGACCCCCAACAAATGGATTATGTGAGATAACGCCCGTGTATAGGATGGTGCTAAGTTCATAAATCAGCAATTTTAGTTTCATAATTCAGCTGGAAAGTGTGTCTCGGTTGATGCATCTCCCAGAAAAGAAGCTGCAACTACGCAGAAAATATATTATTCAGTGGTAAACAAATTCTTACATAAGAACACCAGAAAAACAGATGCGAGTCAGCGTGGCTCTTTCTACCAAGTTATTTCAAGCACTCTCTTACAAATTTACTGGAAAGAACCCTAGAACAGTAGTCTTCATGACTTCTTGATGCGGTTAAGATAAAATCTGCATCAGCAAATCTGTGCGCAGCCAATGGTCATTCATAGTCTTGCACAAACAGGGTCAAGCATGCCATTTCCTTGGATGATACTTCAATTTGCAGTCTACCCAAAAGAACAGTACAAGGAGTCCTGATTCAATTCATTTATCTTGGGGCCACATCTCGTAGTCCACAAGGAACCATCTCCAGTATGTCCCAACAGGATTCCACGTGCTTCTCTATTTGTGTCTCTGAGCATCAATTTACATTCACGGAATGTGCAGAACTCTCCTTTCAGTTTTTCCAGTTTTCCCGTTAGTGTGACCTTCCTCTACTCCAAAGAGAGATTACCAATTCTAATGTTACGCTGCTGATGTGTGATCCCACTGCCAAGCTGTAGCTGAGACAAACCAAACTCTCCCGGTTTTCCACTAAAAGGAGAAGCAAGCTTTGGCCGCAACCATCTTCTCAAGGTGAGCCCACTTACCCTGACTTTCCCATATGATTCGTTTCCCTGGTAAGGTAGGCCAAGCCGCCTTAACAATGCTGCAACTGCCTGGCTCAACCTGTTCAGAGACGCACTCACTATTGAACTTCTGTCTCTATTACACAATCGGGTATATTGTTCTTATTTTTCTAACAGCATGTACAAGGTTGGGACTATCTAAAAACTTTATTGTCTCAAGACCTTAAAAAAATCATAAATTGTAAAATTAAAATGGTAAGAAAAAGCAGTTGCTAGTTTTTAATTACCAGTATATGTTAAGCTTTTGAGTTCTATATTTTAAATGAATCAAGTTGGCAGAAAATACAAAGAGGATTTGGGAGCAAGCTCATATTGCTGCGTGCTAGGTTTTTCAATGTGGTTTGGCTCAGTCGAGCTAATACTTAACCTCACCATATCTACTTTCCACGATTATAAACTTCACATCACCCACTAGTCCCCTGTAAATCAGATACAAGTACACCTCACCTTCCTGCAACATGGAGTGTTTTCTCTCCGTGAGGAGCTTCCATCTGAGCTTTCTCGACAGGCAATAAGATGGTTAAATTGGGCAACTTTGCACCTGTGGATAGTTCAGAGGCAACAGAATCATCCAGAAGCAATTTAATCAGAAGTCTATTCAACTTGCAAGCTATCTCCTACAATCTTTCATACTCCACACCCCCTTAATTTCATGCAGACAATGGCTCTAAAAGATATTTATAAAACTAAGTGCACGTCAACTGAAAATGGTGATGGACAACCAGAAGCCTAATGTCTGAACATGATGAGAGAGAGAGAGACAGAGACAGAGAGACACAGAGAGAAAGAGACAGAGACAGAGAAACAGAGAGACAAAGAGACAGACTCAACCAACCGACTGACGGACTAGACCATACACAAGGATGCTTGTCCAAGGAAATATCACACTACGTTTTAAATGGGCGTTTTTTTCTTTTTTTTTCCTTTGCCAGCGGAAAGCACTGATCTAAACAAACGGAAAATTCCAATAGTATGCTTGGCATACAGGAGTTTCCCAAAGGAAGAGCTTTAGGTTACGCAAATCAAATGTTGTCATCCGCTGCCTGACCATTGCCGCTGCCATTGCCTTCCTTAGCATATCTTTTTTCTTTTTTGGGTTTCACTCCTCTCTTCTATGTACATGTGTGTGCGGTGCTCACGGGGATCGAACCACAGACCTGGTACTCTCCGGCCCCACCCCCCAAATCCCTTTACCAGCAGGGCCGTAATGCTGTTGGCTTCCTTAGCACATTTGACTTGCATAATTTTATGAAAGAGGACAAACTATTACCTCTTACATCATCAGATCTTTCATTAAATCAGAAACTCATGACAAATTCAACACAAGGAATAAAAAGGAATGAAAAATGAAATAAGTATATTTACCAGCAGCAAGTCGGTGTTTGAGGCCTTTTAAGACTGTCAACATGTATACCTAACAAAATTTAACAGATAGTCAGTGACAATATGATGAAACTTCACAACTTGCATGATGGATGGGAAAAATAGCTCAAAAAGTAGCGCTCCTTGCAATGTTTTTCTCCGGTTGACCAAGTGATTCTGTTTCATACATTGTATAGTAGAGACATGGTTAAGAATGAAAGGTTGCTTGAAGGAATAATGTCAAGAAAAACCTCTTCGCTGTTGGCTAAGAGGATGAGACTATGGCAAAAAGAAAAAGGAGAAATTCAACAGTATAATTTAGGAATGCTGTATATTCAACACAATAAGTTACGAGTACTGTATTATTCTTTCTTCTTTCCTTTTAGCCAGAATACAAAAGGATATTTAGCATTGGAAAGCACCAAAAGGACCGTGATGTGTAAGCATCATTTCCATTCTTTTGCTTTGTTAAACACAGACAAACTAGATGCACATAAGAAAATGCTCATCAACAATGTTAGGAGTATGAAGTCCCAAGTCTTCCTAAAGTTAACCTCATAAAAAGCACCTAGCTAACCAAGGGTTAGAGGTACTCAAACCAATGCAGATTCAATCTATTTGGTTTTTCTCGTATTAACCCATTAGATTCATTCAAAAATACCACAAAAATGTAGAAATATTACAAGTTCAAAGCGGCACATGAGCTGAATGTAGATCACGTCCAACAGGTGGAAGTATCTTAAGAAGATATTATCACAAGATTGAAAGGTCTTTTAGGAGTATAGACCCTTGAAATGCCGAAGAGCAGACCAAACATATCAAAAGCACCATTAGCTGCACAGCATAGCAAAACGCACCTCAGCCGTATGAATCTGCAATGTCTTTACATCGACAATGAGAGGACTTTGCTTAAAAGATACGCATGGAACGACTCCAAGTGAGGCCGCTTCCTATTTGAAAAAATTGAAAACTTAAGACTATTCTGCTGCACTTTGATGGTAAAAAGCCCACTCAATAAACGAGGTAAATACTGAACAGTTATTCACCTCCAGTAAGGAAAATGCACGAGGGTCATATTCTGCAAATCCTTCAACTAAAGAGCAAAGATTGGAGTATCTTGACGTGTCAGCGCTGACTCCCAAATTTTCGAAGATTTTACTTTTCAAGGAAACATCAAAAGGTAATTGCAAGCAACCCAATACTTCTGAAACAACTTCTATGGTAGGAGTGAAACCAGCTGAAATACTTTCGCGGTAGACTGTCAAGGCCATTGAGGTCCTGGGGCCAAAATCAGCAAAAAGAGTCCATTTACGGAGTAATAATTTCCAGCAAAAGAGCTCCAATACTTAAGGTGATCAATTTTGGTAACTTTTAAAGGGAAGCAAGAAGTAAAAGTACTAGAAAAGGTAGGAGTCTCTTAGGGGCTTCTTGCGTCCATCAAAAGGAAAGGTGGTCGAAATAAATATGCAACTGCTCTATTAAGTACATAAGTATGTTTTCCATATCAGAAAAGTTAAGATAACTGTGTTTCCAGTGCAGCATATTTATCTCTGTTCACAGAGAACGGAGGGAAATCCAACTTACAGGTCATTAGGATAAGTTAGGTCATTATTGGAAGTTTTCTTCCATAGAAACAGGAGATCTCCAGAATAAGAACAATACAGCATCAGAACAAGTAATATACCATCTATTGTCAACTTGCGGCCGTCCCGAGTTAAGAGATAAAACATTCTCCCCGAGTGTGCATGCCTTCACATATCTCCGACGACACATTCCTTCAAGGAGTTCAGACTAGATAACTCGTGAGTTTGTCGTAGACACATTACATCACAATCTAAACAGATGATGGCTCAAACTTTTGACCAGCTGGAAAGCGTTCCTAATCTAGGATACAACCAAAGTTATATGAATATGGAGAAACTATCGAAATGTTGAATATAAGCGTGCAATCTCCTAACTTCAATCTTTCAATTATTTATCTGACGAATTTTCCCCCCAACTTATGCAAATATCCATATATCTATCTCTAACAGAAAAATCAATAGCACAATATTTTTTTTTACTAGGCAGTATATCTTCATAAGAAGCTACATAAATTCACCAAAAGGTAAAACAGCTTTTAGGTGCCACCTGAAACCCCATTCATCCAACCCCTAAACAATATATACATAAATGTGTAAAACAAACCCCCAAGACCCTTTGGCATCAATGAGAAATCACGTAAATAAATAATTTCAGTTCATGTGTGGATGGGCAATTTGTCACAGGTTTCAAATGTCAGCTTAAAAAGTACATATAGCTCATTTTATTGGCAAAATCAACGGGAAGATGACATAGAAACATGGATAAAGACTACTGCTTTAAACAACTGCAGAATATTAGAAAGTAGCATAATAGCTGAAAGGTCATGATGGCATTTACTTCGTCCATGTACCAAAACCTCACAAAACAGTGACACGAATGATACTCCAAATTCAGGCTTTGTATTCTGAAAATTTGCTAATCTTGGAACATCCATCACAAAAATAATTCTACTCATCAGTGTTGTCCCTTGCCTGGAATGTTGTCAAAGAATGTGGCTTTCATCTTACGGAACACAAATAATTTCAATACGGAAATTAGACATGGAAACACTAGCAACAATAAGGAAAAGACATGTCAAAGGCACTCAATGCTTGTTACTAATCAAATTTATCAGACTTACCAATCATGCATCTACACATAGTAATGTTAGGAGCAACCCCGTCCTTTTTAGCTTGTGAAAAGAGCACAATACCAATTTCAGTGTCGCCCTTTCTGCAAAGAAATTAATAAAAACTGCAATTTGGAACAAAACAATCGGAAGAGTACTGTTAAAACAAAGTCTATCTTGCAAGCGCCAAATTACTTACCTTTCGCTTGCCACTAGGAGTATTGAGTATGTGATGGTGTTAGGGAAAAATCCTAGCCTCTTCATATCATAGAATATCTCCATTGCTTTTGGGAGCTGATCCCCTTCACCTGTAGTTAAAAAGCTATCTAAATAGCAGTTTTGGTATCTTAAGCAAAATAGAAATGGATCTACATTCAGGGTAGCCAGTATTCTCATTGCAGAAGAAGTCCAGCATGTCTTCTTTTCTTGAATAAAAAAACATAAGGGCATGTGAGCTATCTTCTACCAGTAGGAACTACACTTACAATATTTCATCATACACTGCTATAGTGCACATTTTACTAACATGACAAGCTGGTAGCAAGAGTTAAGCTGATACTTTTCTCTCGATCACTTAAATACTAGGTCAAAGTTTCCCAAATGGTGAACCATAGGTTGATTAAGTTAGAGAAATAAACTAATTTGAACTCACATAAGGCAGTGATTAAAGCATTCATTGTTGAGATTGTCGGCTTTATCCCGATAGACTTCATATCCTTATATAGCTCTAAAGCCTTCCCCCAGCTTTTGGCCTGAGACATTATACAAATTTCTTCAGAAGTACTGTTTTGGCAGCAAAGCCCAATTTTGTTCAGAAGATAATTGACAGAAAAGACCACTCAATGACTATCATGGCGAGGAATTAGAATCACTACATCAATAAACTTCAAGGGACTATCAAAACCTATAGACAATAGCTAAGGGTACTTTGCCCATCAATGAACACATCCACTTCAGTTATTAACTAGTTCCATTCCACAACGTAATTTGTCAAAAATTTCAGAACCAGAGAAAGTCGTACATTACAACATGCACCCATCAAAGAACTGTACGATACAATTCCAAGACGCATCCTGCGAGTCCTTGCTTCTTCTAGAACATCAAATGCAGCATCAACCCTCCCAGCATGCCCTGCAACGTCTATTAACGCACTGAGAAAAATCTGCACAGAAGGAAAAAAGAAGATAGAATAAGCTACTTCCACGAGTGGTTCTCAGTAAAAGACTGAAGATGGAAATCAAATGGCATAATCAGTGAATCTCTTTTTCCATAGTTAAGTGCTACTAGAGAAAGCAGGAAAATAACACAAATGCATTCTCTGGAACAACGTTATACTAAAAACTCGACATTCCCTTTTTTACCTAGCCTCCATTTCCAAGTTAAATGTGTTCAAATACAGTAACATACCTCATCAGGAACCACGCCTTTCTTTTTCATGTCATTGTACACGCCCAGAGCAAATTCCCAATCACCAGTCTGGCTGCAACTATTAATAGCAATAGTGTAAACATCTGGAGTACCATTGATCTTATACTCATCCATCATTTTGTATACTTCTTTCGCCCGGTCAATCTACCAGCAAGAATTCACATTATTGTCAATTGAAAAATTCATATTATCCCATTAGAAAGTCCTAAAAGACAATTGAAACCATAATTAACTAACAAACAGCTGCCCTACCTGACCTGCATTTGAACATGCTTTTATCAGTGCACCTACAGTGACGTGATCAGGGTCTATTGGATGTGTCTCAGTCCTCATCTCTGCTAAGACATCGAAAGCACGATCCACAGCTCCCGATTGTCCGCAAGCACTAATCAGTGCATTAAATACCACTCGATCTGGCTTCACATTCTACTGCACATAGAATACAGTCACCACCATACTCCACAGTAAAAAAAAATGTTGAAAAAAAGCAGGTTTAGATATCGCGATCTGTTCAGAGACAATAAAAATGGAAAAAGAAAGATCACAGAAAAGGAAGGAAAAACGGTTTAAATCATCATACCTTAGACCTCAGAATACCATAGGCCCCAAAGGCCTTAGCTACTTGTCCAGCTTTGGCACAACCATCAATAAGTGCCCCATAAGTATGAACATTTGGTTCAATACCAGAATTAACCATCTCGTGGAACACCTGCGACCACATGCCAAGGTCAAAAACTATAAAATTTCGTAGACTAGACATCCAACAAATTTAGTTCGATGTAGACGGAAAACATTTAAATAACATATCAGCGATATTAGGTGCAAAATGGAGTTGTCACTATTATGAATTGTGGGTGTTCTCATGCAAAGTTACACAAACAAACACAACTTAATTTGAAAATATCATTTTAAGAATATTAACTAGTAATGGTAAAGATAACAACTCATTGCATCCTCTAAAAAGTCTCTCTTGAACCTCCAGAGAACC
>BCNH02000009.1:17307590-17353519 GCA_001662345.2 Metrosideros polymorpha var. glaberrima
AAAAAAAAAAAAAAAAGGCCAGGCTGGATATGTGTAAATACCAGTCTAACTAAGTTATTTTATAACATAATGAAAATGAGATTAGAGGCACCATGTAACATTGAGCAAAGTCAACAGAAAAAATAAATGATAAGAAAAGCATAGTGCAGGTAAAGGCCCCTCTAGAGAACATGCAAAAACTCCAGTAAATCTAAAGAAGTTGGCTTACTTCAAACATTCTGTCAACTTTCCCACACTTAGCACAAGTCGAAATAAGAGTAGTATAAAGTTTGCAGTCAGCTTTCAGCCCAGCCTCTTCAACTAATTGTAGAACCCGGAAAGCACCTGGAGTGGTATAAAAGTCGAGTTATGATATGTTAACTAGAGTTAAGGGGAACAAAAAGACAAGATACTTTTGGACAAAGCGAGATACATATATACTCGAGGTCGGGTTAGAAATCAACTAACCCTCTGAATCCAGAGAATTTGCACACACAGACATCAGCATGTTAAATGTACTCAAGGTCGGGTTAGAAATCAAGTTGGTAAAGCGGAAGGCTTCATCAACAGCCTTGCGACCTTTGCACACATCGTAAAACCTTGCATGATATATCTGAAATTAAGAGAACTTAATGAATAAATCCACAGAAGAAGATCGCAACAAGAAGCTAAAAAGGTTATAAACTAGGCACCGAGTACCAGAATCCTCACAACCAACCTTGTCCATATCAAGGGTACCCAACTTTTCCATGTCCTCAAGCAAGTTTATGCAGTCAGTTATCCTGTCAAGAATCACTTATGAATGAGATCAAAGTGCTCAGCAAGTCACTGATCCTACTAGAACATTATCAATGAAGATTATATCTTCAAAGCAAAAGTTTTCTCAATTAAGAAAATTAGAAACTACCTGCCCTGTTTCAGTAAATGAGTATAAGAACTTAAATGCTTCGTAAGATGGTGTCTTTTGTTGATATGAATGCCATTTGGGTGAGGCAATGCAGGTAGCTCTATGGACCTGTTTGGTTGGAAGTTTCTAACGTCCTTGTTTCTAGATAATTCTCTGCCATCTTCAATGCCTTTTCTCTTGCCTGAAGACACTCTGTTGTAACATGAAAAAGGTACTGTACCTTCAGCTTCTTCTGCAAAAATGTATTATCCAATTTAGAAAATTCTTATGTGATGCAAAGCAAACTAAAAATAAAAAAGAAAATGGCGTAAAATGGCCACAGTGGTTTAAGAGGAATATTAAGAACTAGTAGCTTTAAAAAGGCACGACCAGTGGTGACGATAGAATCTCGCAATGACAATTTCTCTTCTCTTGGTATCATGTGCCTTTTTAATGAAGAAAGCCCATTTACATCAAGAACAGTGCCTTGTGAAGCCGCTGGTCTTCCTGGCAAATTCAAGCTGCTTTGTTTTCCCATTTCCGACTGCTTCGGCTCGTAAAATGTATACAGCTCCATTCTTGCAGCTTCCATGAAAAAGCTTTTGTAGCTGGCAGGTTCATGCTCCCCGGATTCTATTTGATCACTCTGTTCAACTGCTTCATGCACATCATGACCATGATTAGGAGCAGCAACCCGTGAGTCCACCACTAGTTCAGGTGATTCTGCATCACTTTGTTCATCCATTTTATCTTCTTGTGGTTGCAATTCTATCAACCCACCAGCAACAGTAAGAGGTTGCAGTGCCTTTGACTTAGGAAGCACAGTTGACTGAGAGCAATCTTCAACTTTTCTTTCACTGGAGAATACTACATTTCCATTAGAGGCAAAAATTTCGGATGGGGGAGACTTTTTACTTGTCACAGGAATCTCACTAGAATTCAGCAGTTGTTCTTCCTCTAGGACACATCTCTCTTCTTGTTTTTCTTGTGGTAGACCTTCAATCTTTCCACATTTCTCATCAGCAATATATTTTTCACCAGTAACCTGACCCCCAATGAAATGACTAAAAATGGGTTAGTTAAATGTCTACACTAGGAACAGCGAAGCAAAATGTGAAGAACCAATAACGTAAAAAACACATAAACGCAGCCCACCTCTACTAATCATGTCACAGTCATAACATGATAATGCCACTAAATGTGTATGAATGAACCAATAAAGCCATGCCCGATGAGAAAATCAAGTGAGCTTATATGTCTCCACATTTGCTATAGCGTGCATGGAATTTACAAATCAAAGAGAAAGCAAGATCAGCTATAATCCAAGGAGCAGGCCCAAGTCTCTGAAATACTAGGTGCACTGGTAGGTATGTTAAAACTGATTTAAGAGAACGATGTACTGTCTAATCTGGTATCAGTATCACTTAGTAGGCTATTGGTCCATCCAATTTAGCATGTTCTCGCCGTCTAAAAAACCTCCAAACTACTTCATGAGGACGATTCTCCATATTCTTCAGTAGAAGGCAACTTCCATAGGAATGCCGTCAAATTAAGTGTGACACCACGCCAATCACATAAACCTCTTCATTTTAAAATCTACAGTCGTCCTCGAGAATCTACAGTGTAAATCAGAACGAGCACGTCTCTCGGCAATCGCAGCAAAATTACTTGAAAACTCAAGAGAACAATGTAGGAATGATGCAGAACACTGACCCGCTTGTCGCTCTTTTTCCTGGTGTAGTGATCGAAGAAGAAGAAAGAGACGGCGGAGACGGAGAGGACGGCGATCACGACGACCACGGCCTGCGAAGTGCCGGAAGCTCTGACGATGAGCGGATGAGAGCGGAACTGAAGCAGCCTCAGGCATCTCTTCCTCGAGCGGAGGGAACCGGGAGGCCTTAGATTATGGGAGCTCCCGAGGAACTGCGTCCTGATGAAGCCGAGCTTAGCGGGGGAGAGACGGCGGGATGGGGAAGCGCATGGCGCGAGGACCAGCGTCTGTGGCTTCGTGGTGAAGCTCGCTTCCATGGAGTTTGAGCTTCGAAATTGCAGTTGCAGTTGCAGTTGCAGTTGCAGAGAGAGAGAGTGGATAAAAGGTGAAGAGGAGTGGAGGGAGGTTAAGGGATGACGAGCGAAACGATGTGCGCTACTCGTTGGTTGGCTCCCTCTGTTTGTTTGACGATCGGTTGCTGACGTGGCGTTTCCCCGGTGACGTGGCCTTCCCGTCGTCCAATTCTCGATTTTCTCGGCTTATCAGTTTTGGCGTAACTAACAATTTTCCAAATAAATTCATTAAAATAAGAGAAAATATCAACGACATATTCCACCTTTAACCGAATGACTGCTCTCTTTTTTTTTAAATAATCAAGTACATACCTAAGTTTTGCCTACGAAGAATAATTTGCACTTTCACGTCAGTTATCCAAATGGGGTCACTATTTATCAAAATACCATTTTCTTTTTAAATTGTAAATCCTCGCACCCACCCAAAACACTTAAAATCGATTAGAAACCTAAACTACTTATATTCTAAACAAAATGCTAAAATAAGTTTGCAATGAGGGGCAACTGGTCTTATTAATGTAGGATTTTGTTTTGAGGTATGTGAATGGTACTTGTAAAAATTAATATATTTAAGTGGGGTTTTTTTTTTTTTTTTGTAGTTGTTGTTAAGACAATAATAAGGAGATTGTGTAAACTTGCACACAAGCCATGTTGATCATCACTGTTTTATGTGATGAAAATTGCTAATAAACGTACTCACCTTAAATGGGTTTTTGTATAAAGCCATACACGGTTTGCATACCGATGTTTAATCTATTTGAGATTGAGACGTGAATCATGAATCCATGTCAAATGACGTCCTGACAAAGAGTTCATCTAACTATCCGAAGTGTCAAAGAAAGTCTCCTATTCAAGAATTTGAAGAGGAGATTCTAGCGAAATGAATTCAGACCAATCAAGCTAGTCATAAGGTTGTTTCTGTAAGACTCAATTACATTTCAAATCTGTTTCGGACCCGACTTGATCTTGTAAGTAGGATTACAAAACCTAACTCATCACGCACGAGAAAACTCGAAAGCCACGTCGAAAATACTAAGAACTCCGAATTATCTCTAAAAAGGAAAAAGAAATGATTATCACAATCAATAAAATAATCGAAGAAGAGGTCCTTGGGCTGGAAAAAACAAGACGAGAGTCATTACGAGCCCAAAACGGTCACGAGGGTGAAATCGCCTTGTCGTTTTATCATTGAGGCGCGTCGCTTCGTGGCCCTTTTTTTGGGTTTCATGAACGTTTCGCGCCATTCAAACGGACCAGCTTCCCACGAAATTCTCTTCCATCATCCTCGTCTGCACATCTCCTCTTCCCTGCTTTGTCGGAGTGAGTGGGCTCTTTCAGTTCTTCATCTCATATAGCTGTCAGGAAACTCCTTTTGATGTATTGTCGCATGCTTTAATTGTTGGGAAAAAAAAAATCAATCAAGAAAATTGAAATCGGACTTTAAGGTGCGAGTATAGTGTCCTTAACAAATTATTTTCCCCACAATGTTGTTAATAGTTATATTCCACCAAATAAGAATTGGTAGTGTAAATCTTAAAATAAAAATATCATTCTTTATGGGTTTTTATCTTATAAGTCTAAGTGAACATTGATTTGGACTGCTAGCAAGGTTGTTTTGGTAGTAACCACATTTGAAATTCATCCTTTCGTAAGAAAATAGAATAAAGGTTGTAAGTTCTACAACCAGAAAAAGTACGTCATCAGACATACTGCTTTGAAAGAGCACAACTTTTCATGTTCTTATTTTTAACTATAAATTCGAAATAAAAAAGTAATCGCAAAATTATTGACACTCACATCTTTTCGACGTGAGACAAAGCACCTCTTAAAAAATAACCATGAAATAACCGACACTCATATCTTTTCGATATGGGACAAAGCACCTCTTAAACTGCCACTCATATCTTTTCGACGTGGAGCAAAGCAACTTAGATTGTTTTACAAACAAACTGTCAACATTAACTACTTAATTCAAGACCCGATAGGGCAAAACAGTTTCGCCCGCTCAAGAACAAGGAAACAAGTTAGTTTTGCTTTCTCTTGCACGGCCGCCCAAGTCGTCATTTTGGTACGATGACGATTCGAGATGGTCGGGTTTTCCATCTCGAGTGTCCACTGTTTTACGTTTGGAAGTGCGTATTATGGTTAGTGTTAAGGCTCTTAGCCTGTTTATGTTTCTCTGCTTGGTTTCAGGTTGACAAAAGAGAAACCACCAAAGCAAGATCATCTTCTACCTAAGCGTACAGAATGATGGGATCTTTTCTTTCAAGGGCTCTGCTGTACGTAACTACAAATCAAATATGATCTCTCTCTCTCTCTCATGTCATTCCAATTAATGCTTTGGCTTAGTCGAAGTCTCTCGTTTCTCTTCCGGCGACGAATTTCGTTCATGTGGGAATTCTGTTCCGCTGCGAGTGCAGGATGGTATTTGGTTACGCTTATCCCGCTTACGACTGCTTTAAAACCATCGAGAACGGCGAACCGGAGACCCGACAACTTCTCTTCTGGTGCCAGTACTGGTCTGGGTTTTTATGTCTTGGTCCTCATACAATTCAATGATAATGTTGGAAATTACGCTTAAATGCGTTGTCTCTTCAATCATCTTTCGCAGGATTTTAGTAGCTTTTCTTTCGGTCTGCGAGAGGCTTGGCGACGCATTCGTGTCATGGTATAGTTTCAACTCAATACAGCAGGAGGATTTAAATCCAATAACCTGGAGTAACAGATTTTCTTGCTAATCCATGCCTTGATATCTTTCTGAGTCTTGCTTTCTTGAAGGTTACCATTGTACGGCGAAGCGAAGTTCGCTTTCTTCGTCTATTTATGGCATCCCCAGACAAAGGTATGCACCGAGGATTTATGTCTACTTCACGTCTCGTCCCGACGCAAGATTCGACAACTTTTTGAATTGATGATGTTTTTGCCCCCTTCACTTATATTTGAAATCTCCAGGGCACGGAGTACATTTACAGCTACTTCTTTCGGCCATACTTGGCAACCCACGAGAAAGTCATCGACCGTAACTTGCTGGAGCTGAGGGTGATGGCAGGGGATTCGGCAGTTTTGATGTGGCAAAAGGCAATGAGCTACGGTCAGATAAGGTTCTTTGAGTTTCTGCAGTACGCTAATTCTCCATCGAAGTCGCTGGCGTGCCCCGATCAGGTATTTTTATGGATTAGCGAAAGTTTTGCTGAGAGAAGGGAATTGATTTCTCGATCAATTTGATCGCTACATTGCCAGTTGCTCCGTCAAGTTTTCGTAGCAGAACTAGATTGAGGGTATGAAACAGTTCTAGTGGACTGAGTACACACTAGACAGAAACTACCGTAGCCATAGTTTTTGAACTTTCGTCTGTGAAAGTCATTGCTTAGGATTGTCGGCACCTTGTGGACCTTTACTTGGTGGGGAGTTTGTTCATCTGTTTCAAGACCCTGGCCCCTATTGATCGGTCAAAATGCAACTTAGTGCACGAACTACACTCGTCTCATAGTTTTCCCTGTTTTACCATACTAATGTAGTCGAAGAATTATAGTAATTTGTCCGAGGAAATAAGCTTTTCACGCTTTGCTCGTGCCAAAATGCGCAGGAATATCTTGAAGCCGACAGTGATCAAGCTGAGCAAGAGATTGAAGCAGACACATCGTCATCGCCACCCATCCGAAGCAGCAGCAGAGAACCGGTCGCGGGTCAACTCATCGCCGATTCTTCTGGCCAAACTAGAGCAAGCCCGCCGGACACGGCGTCAATCGGCTCATGCTCAGGAAATCGCAAATCGAATCCACCTCAACCTGAAGATGTTGAGCGGACACTGCACAAGGAGAAGGATTCCAAATGGAGAATGTTTGAGCTTGCTATCAATCGCCTGAAACGGCGATGAGCAACAACTCATAGGAGTAGATAGTCGGCACAATAAGATGCGACATGATCTTCTTCTTCTTTTTTCCATTTTCTCTTTTGCTAGTTGATCTAAATCTAGATAAGACAAGAGGCATTTTGACAGAGTGAAATCTATTACATTCAGCTATAAGAACATATGCATAAGAGGTAAAATAGAATCTATATATATATACGTAAACACATATGCATGAAAACTAGAAACTTATTAAAAGTAAACTATCAAAAGCAGATCACTGTTTCTCACGTGAGAGCATGCATGTAAATCAATTTTGCGGGAGCCTTACCCACTTTTGTATACATAAGGGATAAGTACATTGAAGTCCTAAAACTTGTCACGAAAGTACAATTAAGTTTTAAAACTTTTAAAAAGTGCACTTAAGTTTTGAAATTTGTCGGGAAAGTGTAATCGAGTCATAAAACCTTTAAAATGTGTAATCGAATCTTAAAATTTATCAAATTGATCCAATTAAATCCTTCCGTTGATTGCACTTTTTGAAAGTGTTAAGACTCGATTGCACTTTTATAATAAGTTTCAAAACTTGATTGCACTTTTTGAAAGTTTTAGGACTCAATTGCACTTTCGTGATAAGTTTTAAGACTCAATTGCATTATTTTAAAGTTTTAGGACTCGATTGCATTTTCGTTATAAGTTTTAGGACTAGATTGCAATTTTTAAAATATCTATGACTCAATTGAACTTTTATAACAAATTTTAAGGCTTTCATCACACTAATCAAATAGTTAGTCATAAATCAAATTTCGTGTGCCGTTTCTTAAAACGATCATTTTGGCATTCTTTCGAACATTGGCTAATTTGTATGGACCCCATTGGGCGGTGAGGTGACGGAACCTATTCCAATGTTCCTATAGTCAAACGTTTATTAGACACGAGCCACGTAGCCCCAAGAGCCAAAGACACGACGACTTTGAGTCGTGCAAGGTGAGGGCCGACCACTGGGGCGGGTCTCCATCTTTTTTCTTTATTTCACACGACCTCCAAACCGTCCCACGTGTCCCAGCCACACGTCTGATTAGTGGCCCTAATCAATTCGAAGTTCCCTAAGAATCTCTCCCCTGTCTCTCGAAGGCTCCCTTTGGTTTCGGTCCACCTCTTTTTCCCCTTTTCCTATTCTTTTTAATATTCGACGCGAATCATGAACTTTTCCTATAATTAAACTAATGCACAATATATATTAAACACGACAGTCGGCTTATCAATGGGACACATTAGAATGATCGAGTTTCAAGCACCTGAATTTCATACACGTGTCGCATAAAATATCTTAGCTTTTCCCTATTCCCTTCACATTAGAAATAACGAGAATTTATCGCACCGTTTTCATTGGCCGGCGACTCTACCGGTGGCGTCGTTAGTAAAATAAACATCTGTTGCGATAAGCATAGGGACATAAGATATCATGGTAATGTCATGGGGTTAAGTAAAGCGCGAGGTGCGGGTCGGAGGGTACACGTGCATGGTTTGCACCTTGCGTTGTCGGTAATTTCGACATTTCTTTTTGCACGAGCCATTGTTAGAAAAACCGACCGAACATAAAACCTGAACCGGCCAAGCCATAAGACGATTCTACCATCGTTTTCTCTCTCCTTTTCTCTTTAAATCTTTGGCTTGAGCTCTCTCCTTATTTAAAGACCGGATAACGTCTTCGTTAGCCCCTCCATTCTCTCTTCTCAGACAAGCCCGTGACAGCATTAACCGATCTCCATCCCTGACAGCAGCATCTTCGTTCGCCCCATCCCACGCAGCAGAAAGCAAGACGCCTCACGAGTCGCAGCTCACGAGAAAGGCTTGAGGCCACACAATGGAAAGGCAGAGGAAAAGTGGGAGCGGTGGGGAGGTTCTTGATGGATCCAACATAATGAAGTTGGTTGGGAACGAGGAGGTGTTCGCGCACTTCGTGGACCATAAGTTCGAGCAGCTGGACCGCGACAGCGACGGCCAACTCTCGGTCAAGGAGCTCGAGCCCGCCGTCGCCGACATTGGTGCTGCCCTCGGCTTGCCTGCTCAGGGCTCTTCCCCTGATTCCGATCACATTTACTCCGAGGTCAGACCCGGTCGCACTCTTTCTCTTCTGCACTCAATCGCTCATGCATATCTGACTTCTGTCACACAAGCCTTAGACCAGTCCCAGAAAAGGAACCCTTCATCGCCATCATACCCTAGGAGTTTCCACAGTAGAATTTGATCGTTCATAATCCATGTGTAACGATTCGGCCCGATGCACTTAGGCAAGGCCTCTCCCAACGGACGTGTCTTGTTGACTGCTATGAACTCCCCCGTTTATAACGTTGATGTCCTAGTTAATACCAATCGGGTAGGTAAGATTCTAGGCTATAGAGAGGCCTCCGAGATAAAACAGAGAGTTTCCGCAAGCCGTAACGTTTTGTCTCTAAGATCATTCAAGAGGTTATCCGAGTGATAAGATCGACTGTTTAGTTTTGTAACTTGGAGCAATGAACCGAACCAAGTTTGAGCTTTAGGTCCCGATATAATTTGAGGATTAGGACCTTGCGGACGTAATTTGTGGTCATCGGCGCGGATTCAGTATATATCAGTGAGAAAATTGAGTTCGAGGCATCTTCCGAGTGCTGATCATGGGCGCGGATGGCCGGTGTTGAGGAAGAACGGATGTGATCCTTTATGAAGCGTAGAGGAGATAAGCATTAAGATAATGTCACGTATGCTTTGATTTCGCAGCTCGTACTGGGGCGAAATTCTAATGCTGACCAGTCCCTTTGCGTCTTCTAATAAACGAAAAAGAAAGAGAGGAGAGAGATCAGCTGATGATGACGATGATGATGATGATGAATCTTCATTCTGATCTTGTCCTAATCTCCCATAAAAAAAATTTAAAAAAATTTGTTTTTTCATCTCTAAGATGACCCTCCTGCACTAGTTGTCACCTGTGCAAGCTTCGGACGAGACGAGACGAAAGAGCCTCGGATGAGTCCTTCGCAATGTGAATGCTACACTACACTCATATTTCTCATTAAGGGTGATTAGTGGTGGCCTCTATTTCCGATGGGTACTTCTGGAAAAATAAATATTTGCACTGAAATACTTGTTAAGCTCAATTAAACGGAATTAAATAAGAAAATTGTAATTATTTTAATCGTTACTCGAGTTGCAATAGGTACTTACCAGCCAAATCCTTGTTAACAATTTGTGAATTCAGGCATTTCGTAGTAAGTGGGTCGAGAGAGATCCACGAGTTACATTTGTTGGTGTGGAGGGGTCTAGCCTTTCTTGACCTTTTCATTCTCCCTCTCCCTCTCTCTCTCTCTCGCTTTCTCCAAGAATCTAGTGAAGAACGTTGTAGAAAGTAGTTGCCAGCCTGAACAGCCGTTTCATTCTACGAGAGAGTTCGATCATCATCCTGAATATGTGCTGTGCATGATAGATTGATATGATTGTGTCCAAAGCCAATGTGTTGGTGGGGGTGGGGGTGGGGGTGGGGACAATGGGAACGAAGCAACACTGCAAAGAAAGATACTCCGAGCTGTGGAGAAACATGTTGTAGATAAACAGAGGAATATAAACAAAAATGGAAAACAATTCGTGTGTCTTTCTCAATGTACCTGCAACTGTTAGGCCGCATGATAGATGTGGGAAGCGGTGTGGCGTCTTTTCTTTGCGACGTGAGACGACCTTGCTCCGCTGCTAACCATTGCGGAGCACGTGTTGTGCTTTGCTTTCTCTCCATCTGAAAGTAGTGATGATGCAGAGAGGTGAAGAGAGGATCAGAAACTACAAAGATAGGATGACAATTTACGTCGGGCCAAATAAAGAACGTCAGGAATGACGCGAATGGACGACAGAAATTGAATAATCTTGGGTAGGTCACGATCACCACCAGCCCCGCGACCCAACACATCTCAAGAAGAAAAGAGAAGTGTCAAGAAGGGAAAAGGAGAGGGAAGACGATGGAGCTCTTGCCAACAGTTTAACATCACAAGGCAAAATAACCTTGCCATACCTAAATATGAAGTTGACAAGACACATGCCTTGTGAATTTGGAGAACCAATGAAACTTGTAAAGGAAAGTAAGGTGTACTTAACATGGCAGCATAACTAAAACGGAAAGAACATGTGGACCATGTGTCATGGGCACTCTTCGAAAATCTAATTGTCTTTTGATTTCTGCTTCTGCTAAGGCTGATTGACATAAAAGGAGAACCATTGCTCAGCTTTGTTTGGCTGCTGTTACAGGTTTTGAATGAGTTCACCCATGGAAAACAAGAGAAAGTGAGCAAGACTGAGTTTAAGGAGGTGCTATCTGATATCCTGTTGGGCATGGCTGCTGGCTTGAAGAGAGACCCTATTGTCATCCTCCGCATTGATGGGGAGGACCTCCTAGAGTTTGTCGATGGCCCGAGTTTCGAGTCGGAAATGGTCTCTATATACTCGCAGATAGAAGTGCCTGAAGGATCGGTTCGGGATTACATCGTCAAGGCCTTGGAGAAATTAACAGTTGAACAAGGGATGCCCCCATGTTCCGACTCTTGGGTAATTGATTTTCTATTCTTATTTTCTCTTCCTCCCATGTTCTCTTTCGTCCTTTTTCTTTCCTGTGATGTGCAGCCAAGTAAGAAACTGAAGTGGCAAAAATAACGAGAGAAGAAAGAACTCAAAATGGATTCAGTTGAGGTATTTGAGATCAGATACACCAGATAGCCGGTTGGTCTCTTAATAACTAACATGATCTATCGTGCCTTAGATATACCTTAAAAAAACATCCTAGACTGATGAGAACTTAATGTGCAAAGCAAGTATGGAAAATGTAGTCATCCTGTGAGATATTAGTCGCTTCTTGCCGTTGAAATCTTCCTTTCTGCTACGGTGCAATTTTCTTCTTATAGTTATTTCTTTTGTAGGTCGTGAGCGACATTGTGGAACCGGCTTTGCTGTCTGGAGCAGATGATAATTTGGACAAGCCTGTGTCTGAAGAGACATTCTTGGTGGAATTTAAGAAAGTAGCAGAGAGAGTGGCTCAGCGTCTTAAGGAGAAGCCTGTGATCGTCGCTCACAGCGAGAATAGGTTTGATGGAAGTGGAATTAAGAGACTGATGTCCAATAAATTCGAATTAGACAAGGTCTCTTATTTCTTTGAGCATGTTACTGTGTACATTTCTTCCCTTCTCTTTCTGGTGATATGGACATCAGACAGATATTAACGTACCTTAAATTTCTGCATTTGCAGTTGTTAAATGGAACCCTAGAGAATGTGCCAAAAGATAAACATGGGAAGATCTCGAAGGAGTATCTGCATGTGGCATTGGATGCATTGGCCCCGTCAGCTGGATTACCTCCATTCGGGGCAGTTGATCAGGTTAGTGAGCCTTCCTGCCAATTCTGAAACTTGAAAATGTCATTTTCGTTGCATGTGTTGACAGATCCATCATTGAAAATCGACCCCCCAAAAAAAACCCTGGTCACAAGTTATCTAGCTCCAATTTTGGACTAGCTAACCCACCACAAGTTTAATTTTGTAATGAAATGATACTCGCATTGTTTAGTCTAGCTTTCCAGCTGCGTCGAGTATTGATGGGATAGTATACCAACTTGACCACCTCCAAGTAAGAATAAGCAAACTCATAAGATTGACTGTCCAGTTTAGGGGAATTAATGTCACTCAGCATATTGTTTAAACTTGTCAGGTAAAATGCCTGCAATTTTTCCCCTCTGTTTGCCAAATTTTTTATCTGGTCTACAGCATCAGATTTAACCAAGAACACACTGTCCTTTCATTCAACAATGCCGACCCCGAGCTTTGGCTTTTCCATGTTTATACATGTACATTCACATAAATGTGTCCATTCCTCCCTGCTGAAACCTAACTAGGCCGTTACAAAGGGGAGATATAAACCAAGTTATTGCAGAGCATTGGACTGAATGAAAGACTGCTCGGTCTCTGCTGATGATTGATTCTAATTCCGCAATGCCTTAGTTTATATGTACTAGAGGAAATTTGACCATTGAATCATTGATGACGCCACAGATGGACACTATCGTGAACGAAGCATTCAAGATGATGGACGCGGGCGATGGGAAGATTGTGAAGGAAGAAGAATTCAAGAAGACACTCACAGAGATACTGGGGAGTGTCATGCTGCAACTAGAGGGCAATACCGTCTCGGTCTCATCGAATTCAGTCGTGCACGAGCCTCTTGATTCTTCTTCTTCGCTTCTGCAGGCGAATTCCTAGATTGTCAAGTCTCTTTAAGTATACAGAGGAACAAAAAGGATAAAAATGGAAACGAAGCAGCGATGGTATTAAGGTATATCTGTGTGTCGACGTAAATAATGTACTCTCTAGTCTGTATTATTGTGCTTATGAAGTTCTTGTCTAGCAAAGAGGATACTCTTGTCTGGAAAAACATCAGTTCTTTCGCTTGCTTCAAGAATCAACCACAGAGAAGGAGGAATTGGACAAGAATATGCAATTTGCATCAGTGCCTCAGGTTCAAATCGTATTTTGGATCTGTCATTGTCAGACCCATCAATGAAGTTGCAACCAAAAGATAAATATGCAATCTATCTTCAGTCGCAACCTCCGTAATCATTATCAATTGCAATATGTCTGCACCAAAAATTGATCAGGTCATCGATATAGATAAGCACGTGACTAGAATGTGGAGTATTAAGCACGTGACCCATTATCGACTATAGCGAGAAATATTATCAATATCAACGTGAATTGACGACCATGGCTGATCAATGCTCGACAAATGACGACGAATGGTTTATGATAGTCGACAAAGGTATTGATTAGTAAGGTTAGACTTATCGACTAAGGCATCAAGAGGAAGTTTAATGCATATAGAGAGCATAGAGATGCTTTTATAGGATAAAAGCCATCAGAGGATAAAAGGGATAATAATACAAATGGTTCCTCGACTTTGACCCAATGTGTAATGTAGTCTCTGAACTTTCAATTTGACACAAATGGTCTCTGAACTTTTAATTTATTCGATGTGGTCCTTGAACTTTTGTTACATATTTAAATTAGTCCTTAGACTATATGAAAATGTTTAGTGCGGTCCTTCTATTAATTTAAATTCAATGACAACATTATATATTTTAATTTGAATATGTACCAAAAGTTCAGGAACCACATCAGATAAATTAAAAGTCTAAGGACCAAATTGAACATTGAGCTAAAATTCAATGATCATTTGTGTCAAATTGAAAGGGACCACATTACATATTATACCAAAGTTCATGAACTATTTATGTCTATTTCTCGAGAATAAAGTTATGGAGGTCGTGGAGCAACGAAAACATGATTTTAAAGGAACAGCCGCTCAAAGACAAGATCACCACATCATGAGAGTATAGGCACAAGATTTTTGAAGCTAGGGAACATGACTATAACCATAGAAGAACTGCTAAGAGACGATTATGGCAATCGTTCATCTACTGGAAACTCCACGCACAAACACATGAGTTTACTATCTTTTAGTTATCTTTAATTTCCTACAATGTACTTCTAGTTTTCAAACTCGCGTCGTCGATTAAATTCCGGCGTGTTTCTTAACTGTAGTTTCAAGATTCGTGTCATTGATTTAATTCCGACATGTATCTTTATCCTGACATCATCAATTAAATTCCGACTCAGCCTTTTTGTGTTCTCAAGCTTTGTCTCAATTAGATTCCAACCTTGTTTGTTTACGCTCGATTCCTGTAAAGTGATTGTATTTTCCAAACTTTTTCAATTAAATTCCGGCACAATTTGTACAGTTCCATTTGAAGTGAAGTTCTTGATTTCCTTATATACCTATGATATTTTATGTCCGGAGTCACCACACAACCTGTCTCCTCTAATTAAAAAATCGAAAAACGACTTTCGGTGAGAGGTATTTCATCGCAAGATCAATTCCAGCTGAACACAATCCAACTCTCTATTTAAGCAGCCGATTTAACTTCCATAGCTTCGAAATCAGAAGCTCCAAGTTCACTGTCGAGTGACGACGAAAACCAAACAGTGGAGGTTAAAAGTTTGGTCCCAGACGAAAGACTGCATCTTCTCTGGCTCGGCACCGCGCATGGCTGCGGGCGGATCATCTGGTTCCGAGACAGAGGACAGATGACGCCATAGCTAATGCAGTCGAGTCGGTAACATTTCAATTAGCCCCCTTGAATTTGATAGTCAATTCTCAAAATACCCCGTCAACCTAATTTTCTTTTCAAAATAGCCCATCCGCTCGACAGAATTGTGTCAAATAGCCCTACATCCCATCCTACGTTCAAAAAAGTCAAACAGCTGCATCCGTCGTAATAAAGTTCATAACCCGCGAGCTATTTTTTTTTTTTTCTCATTCAAATATGAGAAACTTCTGGACCACTCAATTAAATTAGTTTTCGACGTCTAATTTTATTTTCAAATGTGCAATTCTCGATCGCATAACGTTTTGGAATGAAAGCTCCTTCCTCATGGTTTCTTCAGACCAATTTATCGAGCAAAAACTATTCATTTAGAGCGCGAAGACAAAACTCAATAGGGAAGATATTACAATCATGACTGGACGATTGGCACGTTTTCTTTTAGGAGTCGTAGTCACATTAATTCCGAATTTTACAACAATACCCAGTTCACTGTCGAAGACCTTGTGCTGGTTCGATTCCTAATAAGTTTCCACACTTTCAGGGGATTATACATTCGCGGTCCTTAATGCTAAGTACGGTTACCATTTTTTCGTAATTCAGGTGCACGAACGCGACAACCCGATTACCCGAACATCTCATGAAATACCCTGCAAGTCTCGTTTTAAGCAAATGGGGCCTTCAACACATTCAGCACATCGTACTTGTAACCCTCGGCATGATGAAAATGCGTCGTTGGAATGATCTTCACGTAGATATAGAATGCCACGCAGGCGATAGCCAAAGATCGCCTCCTCTCACGAGGGCCGGGCCCAAACACCTCGCCGGGTTCATCCCCACCCCCGCGTAGCCTTTCGCCCCGGTGACGGTGGTCGAGATGAACACGATGAGCCCGACCACCGCCCCAATGATGCCGAAGATGGTAACCCGGCCCAGGGTTTTCGCCTGGCGATGATCAAAGGCTATCCAAATCGACGCGAAAAGGAACACGAAGGTACAGATTATCTCGAGCCAAAGGGCCTGGACCAACTCGAGCCCGATTGTGACAGGCCCCTCCGGGCCGGGCGCGATGATGTTGAGCGTGCAGCCTCCAAGGGAGAAGGTTTGCTCGATCTTGCTGTTGACCACCGCTTTGAGCGCGAGCGCGCCGAGCACCGCGCCGACACACTGGGCCAGAACGTAGATGGCGGCCCTTGAGAGGGAGATGAGGCCGGTGAGCGTGGCGGAGAAAGTGATGACGGGGTTGATGTGGCCGCCGGAGACAGGCGACGTGGCGATGAGGAGGATGGCCACGGTGATGGCGATGAGGACCGACATGACTAGGTTGGGCGTTTTGGTTTCGGTCTCGTAGGAGGAGATCACTATGGTGTCCAAGGCGAACACGAGCACCGCCATGCCTAGGAGCTCCGCGAAGGACGCTCGCCATACCTGGCAATTCCGTCACGAATTACAATTTCAGAAGTACCATTAAAATTTGAACTTTAAAAAAAAAAAGAACCATTGGAATTTGATAACATTGAGGGAGAAGGTTAAAGTATATATAAAGCACATATCGACCTCCAAAGAGAAGAAGTCCTTCAAGCCCAAGATCTCAGTCAGCGAAGTGGGCTTATGCCTTCCTGTGTCCTTCATATTCCTCCGTCCCTCACTGCAAAATCGCACCAAGACACTCACGAATGGACCATAAAAGCTCGGACAGAATCAACAGTGAAAGAGACATCATTAAAACAACGTGCCTAATGAATGTTGGAAGAGTAGCTAAGGAACACTTTGATTTCTTACATTGGGGTAGAGAATGGCTGGACTTTGCTTCCACTAAGAACGCTCTCTTCATCTTCTGCAACAACTCCAGGTCCAGCCATCCCTGGATTTCTTTCGCTTTTTCGAAATCGGGCTTCGCCTCGGTCGTGAATATGTAGCTCGAAGATGAAGCGCGAGGCGCTTTTAATCAGATGTTACAAGTACTGTGCTTGAAAACATTACACTGGGCATTGAATTCGGATGAATTGATGTCCATCTAACTGCATTATCGGCAACTACTTTGCAAACAGTCTCCGGCTGATTTATGTCGAGATGGTTCCACTCAGCTATATTCACGTTGACATTTTGTTTTTGCTTTTAAGGCCATACTGTCATAAATGTTCACCATCTAGACAAGCACCGCATGGCACAAGGAGCCACCACACTGGTTCTGGTGAACAGAGATACAAAGCAGTTTATGTCATGGTGTATATCCTACTCGAGCTTGACTCGAAGGTAGTAGCGAGATAAACTCTAGCTCGACTCGACTAGACTCGATTTTATATATATATATATCGTGGTACAATGTGTTATTTTGAGTGCTTTATGTCTAATTTTACAAGCACTAACTATATTTTGTAAAACATTCTAGGTGCCCAATAAAGTCTCGCTAGTTTGTCCATCGCGGCATGCATCACCATGTCAAACCCGAGCTACTTGCAACCACCTCGACTAAACTTGCATTTCTGGGTTGTGCATAGAGATGATTACACAAAGAATATTAGATCTCATGACAAGTGTGCATGCTTTGGTTTTCATTACCGCTCCATGACATCAATCCAAACCTAAGCAGCTCATCTGATTTGCATATTTAATGTCTGCACTATGTATAGTGTACTACACAAGGACCTGATGAGAGATAAAAACGGTTGCTGACACAAGAAACTGCGTGGTTGATGGAGATCCGAAAGGCTATGTGAGAGGGACGTATGATCATGAGAAGCATGCTAAATTGTGGCAAAGAATACAGGAACTGCACCAACCAGAAATGAATCCCCTATTGATTGGCCGGAGAAGTTAGCAGACAATAAATAGGGGGAAAAGAAATGGTGACTGGGTGTCAACTGTCTTGCAATTAGAACCCTTTTGTACCTTGATTTTATGAGGACATAATCACTTTGTATGTATAAATTCCAAGATCTTTGCATTGCCAGATGATAAATGACCTTTGCATGGTCCTAATCATGTAAAGATGGCAGATGATTATGAGCCATAAGCACTGAATCCTTATCGATTAGGCTCGATAAATGGAATGCATTCTCGCGTAGGGGACCGGGGTGGATCGTCCCTATCGAAGATTGTCTCTATCCTCAGCCACATACTTCCGTACCGTACATGTGACTCTAGCTCTTGGTTTGCCGGAGACTATGCGGGGTCAATAAACCTTAGTGTAACATAAGTTAAATCAAGTGAATAATCTTAGGAGACATCAACCTATGACCTAGGATAAGATGCTCCACACCAGTTGCCAAAGTTGAACGTGGTCCGAGCAAGAGGGAAAACCGATGGGATGAGAAATCCGAATATGTTGGGTCTGGTCCGCCTAGAGAATATAGGAGGGTTTTGGGAATTTATGGGATATTCGGGTACTAATTCGGACGCTAGGCTTCGTAAATGCTTCCAATCTAGAGAATGACACAAGTCCAGAGGCTCTCTTTATTGTCGAGAGATTGGGAAAGGGTTCCTAGAATTTATGGAAACCTATCATCCCGGAAGCTTCTGCTCGAACAAAACGTGCATCTTCGCTTTAAAAATTTGCAGAACTTGTCATGAAAACAAGTGGAGTGAGTTTCCTAGGAATGTCGAATTTTCTATAAGAAAATACCAGCGAGAATGACTAAGAAAGACTAGCAAGCCAAGCTTCGCTATGCCCCTCACGCAACCATAGTAATTAGTGTTTTAACTTTTTACCGGAATCATATTTACCGTTTCAATTCAAGGTAGATTATCAACATTTTTTTTTCGAATTTTACGAGTGCCTCCTATAGTAGATCACCAAAGGGAAAATTGTCAAAAAAGTTCAAAACCTTTTTATAATTTGCCGATTCAATCATAAAGTTTAGGACTGAATTAGCAAACCTTTTTATCATAAAGTTTAGAACTGAATCAGCAAATGACAAAAAGGTTTAGGACTAAATCGGCAAAATTGAAAGGTTTAGGATCGAATCGACAAAAGTGCAATAGATTTAGGACTTTTTTGACAATTTTTTCGATTACCAAATGTTGATATACTTTATTAGTAGTGTTCGTTGACAGCGGTAACTTACGAAAGAAAGAAGTATTCTGCCGCTGCAATTTCATGGCAAGATTATTATCGATTTCTTAAAACTTACGAGTCCCTCCGGTAGTAGATTTCGAAGTGTTGATGCACTTTGTTAGCAGTGTCGGTTGACAATGGTAACTTAGGAAAGAAATAAATATTCTACCTCCGCAAATCCATAACAGATTATTAAGATTTTTCTCGAATTTACGAGTCCCTCTTATTTTCGATGCTATGTTTTGATTTGAGTAGCAAACATATAACATAGCTGCTAAGTTACCACTATATTGATGGTTGTAAGTCCCTAAGGTCGTACGTAAATTACATCGGTGTATCTGACCAATGGGTTGTCGGTTGTACTACTTTACCAACATTATTTAGAATTTATTTTTTAACGTTACAAATCTAGAACCACACAGAACATTATTCTGTTTTTGCGAAACACAAAATTAGACCCGTTCATCTATTATATATGTCGGATTGTTAACACCCAAATAAATTCGCACATGGTTAATCACGTGCTTGGCATGAAAAGAGGGATAGTGGTGAGATCATAATAAATAATTTCGACATGATAGGATTAATAGTGATGCTTATTGATCGCTCATGAGGTTTTGTAGAATTAAAGCATCGTTTAAACATCCTAGAAGATATCATTGGCTCTAGTAGCAAATTCAATCGCGACGCTTTTTGTAATGGCTCATGGATAAAAGGAAGTAATTGAGGAAGGAAGTGAGAATTTGATATGCCATTGATGTATCGAAGGACAACTATTGACAATGTGAGCGGAAAGATAACCTAATATATATCGAAAAACAGTTATTGACAAAGTGAGCGGAAAGATAGCCTAATATGTCGAGAAGCAGTTATTGGCAACATGAGAGGAAAGAAAGCTCGATGCATTGACAGCGGTTATGGGCAACGTGAATGAAAGAGATGACCCAATGTATCGAAGGCGGTTTTTAGCGAAAAGGGTGGTACGATAAAAGCAATCATTGGCAACATGGATAAAAGAACAGTTTGATGAGTCAAAAGCGATTGTCAAAAGTGAGTGGATCGCGGGGAAGATCAAGTCAAAAGCTTTAGAGGCGGTTTATCAATATTATGCACCAAAACGGTTATGGCTTTCCTCTAAAAATACCATAGGACCTCGAATCAAAAAAGAACAACTCAAACACATACGATGTTGTCTTTCATTTACACATTTCAATTCTAGTAATTAATTTTAGACGTAGCTTGAAATCTTTCCATTGAATTAAACTCTGGAAAGTTTCCGCTTTAAAGGTGATATTACGCCGTCGAGTCGAACTCCGGCGTCATATCGAGACATTGTTCAATCTCGCCATTGAGTCAAACTCTGTCAAAGCTTAATAACGTGGGTCGTTTGCAACTATTACGTAAGTCAAGTCGTTCTGTCGAATTAGACTCTAAGTGAATTTGGTTTATATGATCTCCCAGCACCAATTGGGTGGTTTTGCATTTCACTATTGTATCGACTCTGTAGTTTGACTTTAAATCGAACAATTTCATTTAGAATTCAAGTCTAATTCCTTATGTTCATCCAAAGTATTTCTTTCCGGAATTGTCACAGAACCCTTTTATCTAATTAAAAGCCGAAAAAACTAATTTCGGTAAAAAATATTTCATAGTAGGAATATTTCCGGTGAAACACGGATAAACGAAATTTCATATATACACTAGAGACACATTTTGTCTTGACACTTTTCCTACGACAAGGAAGATCAAATTAGGCAAACATAACTCAAAATAATGAAATACTCCACTAATCTCCTGAATCAGGTAAGTCAAGGCCTGAGTAGTTGTTCACATACAGATTCATTGTTTATCCACTAAATTAATGATTCCCATTGGTTTTTTTCACACGCATTTTATGGGTGGCGTATTTAGTTTTGCATCTGATATATATGTTCTTTTTTTTTTTTTTTTTGGTTGTGTACATCCCACATTTTTATAGAATAAATGTATAGTTTTTTTCTTTTTATATTTTGTTTTTGGTTTTTCCTTTTGTCTTGTGTCTTTAGGTTTTCCTTTTACAGTAGATAAGTAACCATGGGAGAAAGACATTAGGAGCGCCATAAATTTTGTACGGAGATTCCTTGAATGTCATAACTTTTTAAAAAAGCTCACTTGAGTGCCATCAACACCGGAAATTCGACGTGGATGCTGAAAATCATACGTGGACGTCGGAAGAACTATTTTATTATTATTTTTTAATTTTTAAATTAATTTTAATATTTTTTTGATTTTTTTATTTTACTCTTTCTTTTCAATTTTTTTTGCCTTTTTTTTTCCGCAAGCCGACGAGGGTCACCGGCAACCCTCGCCGGCCTTGCTCGCCCGTGGTCGTGGGCGAAGGCCCTCGCCAGTTCTGGGCGAGGGCACCTCGCCTGCGACCGGCGATGCCACGATGACCTTGCCTGGGGCCTTCGTGGCCTCGCCAACCACGAGCGAGTGCAAGCAGGCCGGCAAAGGCTCTCGCCCACGGCCGGCGAGGCCACGAAGGCCTTGGGCAAGACTTTCGCGGCCTCGCCGGCCGCGGGCGAGGTGGCCTTTGCCCAGTTTGGGCGAAGCTTTTGTGGCCGGCGAGGGTCGCTGGTGACCCTTGCCAGCCCAAAAAAAAAGGCAAAAAAATGAAAATAAAAAGTAAAATAAAAAATTATTTTAAAATATTAAAATAATAAAAAATAGTCCTTCCGGCGTCCAAGTATGATTTCCAGTGTCTACGTCAGATTTCCGGCACCAATGGCACTCAAGTGGGCATTTTTAAAAAGTTATGACACTCAAGTGAGCCAAAAAAAGTTATGGCATTCAAGTGATCTCCGTACAAAACTTATCATCTTATAAATATTTGCGGTATAACTAGCAACTTCATCTCTTGCCGTCCAAGAAGGACGTCGGATGCCAGGAACGACAAGAAAGACTGCCTTAGAAAAGAACTTATCTGGAGTTGCCTTGTAGGTTGGGGACAATCAGGAATCTTGCTAGATGAATCTTTGCAGGACTCAGCAATTTTTTTTGTTTTGTCTGCTAATATCACGTTGAAGTTTCCTATGATTCTTGTTTTGCTCCAACTGGGCATGGTCTGTTCAAGAAAGTTGGTGGGTTACTGACCGTTGAAAATAAGGCCGAGTCTTTAAAGCCTTCATCTGAGTCAAAACAGCACCACTCAGTTCTTGGTAATCTCCATAGTGAAGATGAAGCTAATCATCTTCAGTCGGATTAGTCCACTGGCTCTTGTGTCTGCAATAGTACTCACTTTGTGCAGTTTATCAGGTAATCCCTATTCTTGATTTGTCTCTTTCAAAGTTCAGTAGTTGTCAGTTAATGTTGCTCTTCTTCTTTCTGAATCCTGCTTGCAGATTGCTATGACCCCATGGACCCAAACGGAAACATTACAGTAACTTTTGACATTTATAAGTGGACGACCGATGGATATATGGTCAGTGATCACTATACAAAGTACTAAATATTTGAAGAGCTGTGATTTGGTTTCTGCTTAGGATTCTGGCAATTATGCTGCTCAACACTTCTCTGGGTAGTTTATCCTACAATTACTATGATTGAGTTTCAGACATCCTCCTAGGACATGCCAGGAAATTATCGTTACTATTTGGTCTCTGACCCTAAAAAAAAAAAATGAATACTAATTGGTCAGTTCTAGTTGGATTGATGCTAACACGAAATCGCATTGTACAAACTTTGCCTTCTGCTCAAGAAGTAACATAGCGATACCATCTGCTTTTTTCTGGATATCCTGTCACAGTTCCATATGGGAAAGCTTTTACATTGGATATGCAATGTGGTCACTTTTCACATAGAAGGCAGGCTGCAACTATAAGATGTTACAAGAATTCACCTGGTGAAACTCCTCTTTCTCTGGCTAATGTGTTCTTTTTGTTCAGGCGAAAGTGACAATCCAGAACTACCACCAGTATCGTCACATCGAAAAACCGGGTTGGAAGTTAGGATGGACGTGGGCTAGGGACGAAGTCATATGGTCGATGTCGGGTGCTTTCGCCACCCAACAAGGGAATTGCTCATCATTCAAGTTCCAAATCCCTCACTCTTGCAAGAAAGATCCCGTGATCCTCGATCTCGTACCAGAGGCTTCACCAGAGAACAGGTCAGAAGACTGTTGCCGCGGTGGCCTCCTATCAGCGTGGGCTATAGACCCTTCCGAGTCATTCTCTTCTTTTGAGATTCAAGTTGGAAACTTGGAGGGAAACTCTACTGGATATGCACCTCTAAATCTTACTCTGATGGCGCCAGGTCCCGGTTACACGTGTGGCCCAGTCGTCGACACTGATCCGACAGTTTCTTCGGATATTGGTGGGAGGAGAGAAGTTCAGGTTTTCAGTAAGTACTGCTTGCTGTGAAGAACTATACACAACTATCACAGAAAGAATCCCATTGCCAAAGGGCTGATACTGGTGTTGGCAATAGATAGATTCCTGACATGTGGCATGTTAGCAGTAGTATTCCTTGCAATTAGTTTCTGTGTATGAAAAGGGGGTAGATGAGTTGAAGACTGCACTTTTCTTGGAGAAGGTACCTGGAGTCTGATCATTGGTACCATGATTTTGTTTGTCGAAAGTTGATTTTCTGTTGAGAATTTGTCTTTTTCGTATTGTACCTGATCCCTTCATACCAGATAAACGACCCTGAACGGCAGTAGGTATCGTCGTTCTTCGTGCTTCTGACTGCCTTAAAAAGTTGGACTATTTCCTCGTTCTGCTGAAAATGATTGAAAACGGCATTTTTAGTCAATGGTTCTTGTGCTTTGAGTGTGTGTTATGTGTGGAGGAGTTCCGGTTACAGAAATTTTTGGCCTGCTCCTTTGGTAATTTTGAGATAGGATCATTGGTAACTTTGCTTCTAGACCAAATTCTACCTAATTTCACCTCAAGTCTCACCATCTAAACTGTGATGTACAGGAACATGGAAATCAACTTGCATGTATTCCAGCTTTTTGGCAAACAAAGCACCGGTGTGCTGCATGTCACTGTCGACATTTTATAACCCTCGCATCACTTCTTGTCCTACATGCAGCTGTGGATGTAAAGAAGCAGGTCCCAACACTTCTTCCTGCATAAGGTATGTCATTGTCGACTGCTCATACCCATAAAAAAAAGCGCACCCCGCAATCTGATAATTCAAGTAACTTATTATATGAGTATAAACCAGTGAAGGAGCTGCCCTGCCTCAGTCAGATGCCCTCAGCGATACAGATGTTGTGCAATGCACCGATCATAACTGCCCAATCCGTGTTCACTGGCACCTTAAGAACAACTATTTAGATCACTGGCGGGTGAAACTAACAGTCTCTAACTATAATTACAAGAGAAACTACTCCAACTGGAATGTCTTGGTCCAACATCCCGGTTTTGGCCAGTCCGCAACGACATATAGCTTCAACAGTTCAGTTCTTCCAACCGTCGGATTGGAAGGTGACTTCTAACTTACCCTTCTTGAAGATTCTCAGCAAACCAATTATGATTTGGGAGACTTTTCAGAGAGCAATTTAATCATATTTTGTCTTTGTACTATGCAGGGCTAAGTTAGATTAACTAGGATACCAAATAACCACATATTGACAGGAGAGAAATATTTACCAATAGAATAACTTAATGGACATTCCATATTTGCCGAATGAGCTTTTATGGATCAGAAGATTAATGAGATCATACAACTGTTAAGTTTGAAACCTAAAAAAGTGTAACAAGTGCTTGTTTTGCATCTGTGCAAATATTTGCAGATGAGGTCGCTCTCTTCTGGGGAATAGACTACTACAACACTGAACTTCTGCAGGCAGACAAAGATCAACTCGGTTCGGTCAACACAGAAATACTTCTGAAGAAAGACATGGAATCATTCACTCTAGGGAATGGTTGGGCTTTTCCTCGAAGAATATATTTCAACGGTGAAAGCTGCCAAATGCCTCTTCCAGACAATTTTCCGGTGCTGCCTAATGGCAGCTCGAGTCTGAATCCCATTCCTCACTTATTTCTTCTGCTGACAATCACGTTAACTCTCAAACTAGTGAAGTCCTGGTTCTGATAAATAAATTTTGCAGGTTATCAAATCTCAAGTTATTTTTTATCCATCTCAGATCCTATCAGGGATGGCACAAATCTGCACAGGATTGTTGTGACGTGTTGAATTTTTTTATCCTACTCCTCATCCAATATTTTATCTTTAGTTGTAAGAGACTAGTACCTTCTGTGTTCACTACCTGTAATCATTGGGATTTACTTCTTAAAAGAGACTTATAATAAATTTGATAAATTCCTGACAGAATTTGCCAATATGTTATGCTGTTGCTTCAATTCTTTAAAACTGTCTCTCTTAGATCGAGTATTCTTATTGCTAAATCATTTAAATGTGACATAAGGCACTCCGGTAATGCAAATATATTTGACCCCCAAACTTTTGTGAGTAAACTAGTTACCAAAGACAAGATTAAGTGCATCGTTTCTTCCTTTTGCACATTGTTTGTAGGATGCAATTAGTTACTTAATTACAAAGGCATATCACTAATGGTTGGAGAAGTTCCTTCAGATTGTTGGATAATTTGCAGCTGCTTAGTCAGGGGGTTGCTCTATTAGGATTGAAAAAATAAGGAAACGGTTCACGAAATTCTTCTTGCTCTGAGAAGCGAAGCTGCATAGGCCGCTCATCTATTTTTATTCTTGACGATCTTTACATTGAGATATTGTGATTCGTGATTTCGAAAAGAACCGGTGATAGAGCTGTGGTAGCCAACTCCAAAGGGACATGTATGAAACGGTGTTCATGTTAAAGATAGTGTGTAGCCTATACTTTACCAGATTCATACCAATATCACTAAACATGACCCCCATGTATGCCTTGCTTCTCAACTAATATTTTCCCTCCAACTAAAACCACATCCAAATCATATCTCCCCCATAGGGCATCACTCCTACCTAGCTTATTTTATTTGCTCCCTCTCAAGCTGGAATTTTTAGTTTCGGGATAGTTTTCTTTATATAGGACCACACCCTGCTTGCTTCATTACAAGGTAAAGAGGTGTCCGTGCAGCTCCCCCTCGCGAATGCGCACTTAGTAACTTAGGTGACGGAGACAGAGAGAGATGGAGAATGGAGAGAGAGCTCAGGGAACTTTTGCAAGGAAGAAGGCCGGTCCTGGGAAAGCCACCATCTTGGCCCTTGGCAAGGCTTTTCCTAACCAGCTTGTCATGCAGGAGTTTCTGGTTGATGGGTATTTCAGGAACACCAACTGTGATGATCCTGACCTCAAACAGAAGCTGGCTCGTCTATGTGATACTCTCTATGCACTTCCCTCCTTAATTTCCTTCACCTTATTATGAATGCTTAAAACTATGGTTGCAATATGCTAGGTAATGCTCTTTGACTTTTCTCTGTGGCTCTCTCAGGCAAAACAACAACAGTCAAAACGAGGTATGTGGTCATGTCCGAAGAGATCCTCGAGAAGTATCCAGAGCTTGCCATGGAAGGCCTCCCCACGGTAAAGCAAAGACTAGATATCTGCAATGAGGCAGTGACAGAGATGGCCATCGAGGCTTCGCAAGTTTGCATCAAGAAGTGGGGCAGACCCGTCTCAGACATTACCCACTTGGTCTATGTCTCGTCTAGTGAAGCACGTCTACCAGGTGGAGACCTTTATCTCGCGAAGGGGCTCAGGCTCAGCCCAGAAACCCGCCGGGTCATGCTCTACTTCGTTGGCTGCTCTGGAGGTGTCGCCGGACTTCGGGTAGCAAAGGATATAGCAGAAAACAATCCCGGTAGCCGGGTTCTGCTTGCTACATCGGAAACTACCATTATTGGGTACAAGCCACCGAGCGCTGAGAGGCCATATGATCTCGTTGGGGTTGCATTATTTGGCGATGGTGCCGGAGCAATGATAATTGGGGCCAACCCGGATTTAAGCATTGAGAGGCCTCTCTTCGAACTTAATACGGCCATTCAGCATTTCTTACCAGATACCGAAAAAATTATAGACGGGAGGTTGACGGAAGAGGGAATAAGCTTTAAACTGGCAAGAGAGCTTCCTCAGATCATTGAAGATAACATCGAAGGGTTCTGCACAAAGTTGATGGAACCTATTGGTTTATCCAACGAAGACTATAACAAAATCTTCTGGGCAGTCCACCCAGGTGGACCAGCAATCTTGAATCGACTCGAAAAGAGGCTCGACTTGTTGCCGGAGAAATTAAGCGCAAGCAGGCAAGCTTTAAAGGACTATGGGAACGCCAGTAGCAATACCATTGTGTATGTTCTTGATTATATGCTGGAAGAGAGCATGAAGATGAAAAAGGAAGACCGAAGTCGTAATGAGTTTGGCTTGATTCTGGCTTTTGGACCTGGGGTTACATTTGAAGGTATTCTTGCGAGGAACCTCACTGTTTGAGTAAAACCCAGAGCCCCCCTAGTTGTGGACACTCATATCCTAATAAATTACAAATAGAATTTATTACCTTATCAATCTTTGCAGTTTCATCAGCCAGACAGGTTTTCATGAGAACTGATAGCTTTTATTTAAGATATTATACAGAGATGGTTGTGTCTTCAGACAATTTAAAAGATTGCATTTCCAGATTCAACATCCGTTGTGATCCACACTTGATGCAATACTTGTTATGCAAATTAGCTCCAAAATTTGTGTGCATATGCACTTTGAGAGAGAGAGAGAGAGAGAGAGAGAGAGTAGTTCCAAGAGAAAATAATTCTTGCTGCAAAATCCTATATCTTCCGATGAACATCATCAGCTGAATGCTTCAAGTCAAGCTAGATCCCGAGTTAAGGGTAGCTCCATGCAAGAAAATTGGAAGCCAATACTTTATACAGCCAACTGGAGACATTTCTCAAAGCAAAATGACACAATAATTGGGCCAGCTAAGTCGCCGAGAACACAGCCTACAAACCAAATACACCACATTAGAATTTGGATATAGCAATGTAGATGTATGCATCCCCTTATGGTCAATTATTAGATGATCAACTTGGAGGGGGAGTGCACAACCAAAAGAGAGTACTTATCAATCCACTGCCTGAGTGAAGGGCGCATAATAGTGGCACCCATCCCTGCTCCAATCAAAGCAAAAATTAGGGATGCACTACACTTCACAGTAACTATATAGACCTTCTTCCCGAGAATTATAACTTGTTCTACTGGATCAACTTCATCTTCTATCTGGACTTGAATATACTAGACAAGCATCAGTAAGTTTCAATTCCTACTTGAACAAGCCATGTTGCCACAGTTCCTAGCAACTGCCCTGTTAAGTAAGGTACATGATAGGCAGAAATGATAAGATAGATGGTCAAGCAACTCATCACAGCAGTGAAGAAAGTTGTATATATAAAGGAATTGACCTCTAAAAGTTGTCCTGCTAACACTCCATATATAAACTAGAGTTGGCATCCCTCTTTGTGCCTTGCATGTAGTGGATTTGGGAACATCTGAGCATAGTCTAGAAAAGATTAGTCGGGTGACGGTGGATTGATTCATGCATATGCTGAGTTGTGAGAGAAGTACCTTTAAGAAGTTTCCATGCCATTCTTTGGGAAACATATTGAACAGCAAGCCTTTACAAAGCCCGTCTAGTAGTTACAACTGTAGTCTGGAGAAGAAAAAAAAAATAGTTCAGTTTACTAGAGACAAATTTTGGGTTTTTCTTGTTCCTTCTCTCAAACTTTTTCCTTCAAAAGAGAAGCAACAGAGAATCAACCATAACTCGCCGCAAAGTCTTACAAGACATTGAACTTTGACATTACTATCATTGTTATTACTGTGTGACCAAACAAAAGGGACCATAAACATGACGTGGTAAAGCCTGGAAGGTGTATTCCACAATCCATATCTGCCCCAGATGAAACTACTAAAGTATGATGAAGAATCCTAATCGCACAGAACTGTTCAATGACTATAAGATCTATCTACCATAAACCATAACGAAGTGATTTTCAAACTCAAACTGTTACCAAAAATTTCTGAAAACCTCATGTTTGTTATTAAAAATGCCATTCCCATAATTCTTCCACAGTTTCATAATTAGAACTTAATTTTATTTCTCAAAAAGTTATGTTTCTTTCTTTACACATTTGAAAGCCCCTCTTTTCCCCATATCTTTTTGCATGGAATGTGTGCTTCTCTGCCAGTAAAAGAGAATCATACTTAGGAATGGGATGGAAAGGTATCGCGGTGCTTTTAACTGCATTCGAGACTTTGGAACATATACGCACTCACCTCCCGAATGATCTGTTTGACAGAATTTTTTAAGGGAACGACCATATCTACTTGGTGCTCCTCCATGGCATCCTGCGGGAAGTTATCATCCTCTTCCTCCTGGATACTGGACTGTAAAAGTGGCAAATAGGACTGTAAAAAAGACCTTAACGAAGTCAAGGCAAATGTCCTAAACTCAAAAGCTGAAAAGAGAGGCTTCGTCTCTATTTTGTATATCTTGGCGCTGTGTTTCAGAGATTCGTCACGCAATATATTCTCGAAATTACTTTGTGTACTAGAAACACAATCTTCAGACCATGCTGTCCCAGCATCGCAGTATGCGACAGGTAACTTAAAACTGCTGCACGAGAATTATAATTCGGATATCTTAAAGGATAAGGGAGAGAAAATTTCAGCTAAAAGGCTAGTAGAGACTAACAAAAATGGTAGCCGAGCAGGGTCAAAATTTTAATCATTGAAATCTCAAAGTAATAAGAAAGTATGCATATGCATTTACTTTTGGGGCCAATAGCTGCTCATCCCTCATAATCATACCAAAGGAAGAGAAAAAGAATTTGCCAGTGAAAGCAAACAACGCCAACCACCATCTCAAAAAAATATGAGAAGGACGAAACATGACAGTTTATCCAAGACAAACCTCCATCAGTATACAACTTGTGTTTACATCGACCTTAAAGTCACTAGCATCAGCTTGCACTAGACATACAACATACACAGCAAAAGCTACTGATTATTAAGAAATGAACAGTCCTAACTTTCTGCACTTCACCACCGAGAACTCGGGGATTTTCATCTTGACACTTGGTCAAGCCAAAAAGCAAAATCCATATCATCTGAGTACATAATTAGGGTCTGAAGAATTTTGCATTGATACTAAATGCCTAGCAACTAAAAGTGACCCTAAATTTGGCATAAAATCCCATAACACCAAGTTAACCACATCGCAAGTTATACCAAATCACACTATATTCATGATAGAGTGAATGACGGACATTCCATTCCCTAATCACTCTCAGTCAGACCCTAATAATGACATACCGCACACACAACAATTGCCACGCAAAAGATAATCGCCCCCAGTTACTAGCTTTCATTGCTGCGAGATTACCAAAGTAAACCTTCACAGCTCAAGATACCAACATGTCACTCCGATCTCCACGCGAAAACCAAAAGCCCTGATTTCCCAAGCTCCCTAAATATATTGCAGGAACCGTATTATGGTGCCACATTGCAGGCTCGTATCAACTGTGGGCAATACAAATTCCATCTGAAAAAAGTAATGAGGTTTTTGCAAGAAACCATATATAAGGCTAGTGATGTCTGAAAGGTACTGGACGATGCCCTGAGATCGCGGGTAGAATGAGAGCGTACCCGAAGAGGAATCTCGCTGCAAAAGGAGCGGCCGCAGCGGCGAAGGAGGCGGCCGAGAAATGTCCATAGGAGTGCAAAGATTGGGTGGAATGGAAGCTCGGGTCTTTCCTCACGAGCTCAAGGACTAAGGCTATTCCACTCATCGTCCTCGACGTTAATCTCAGTCAGAGCGAGTTTCTTGAGATGGAACCCAGGGATGGAAGGAAGGAAAAAGGGAAGGGAGCTGCGGGAACCTCAGGCGTGGCGGCCACAGGCGAAGGGCGCCCTCGAAATTGACGTTTGATTGCGCGATACCGGAGGACTCGCCGGAGTGTTCGATCGCCGGAGTGGCCCGTGACTGGCGGCGGGGTGCTGCTCCATGGGTTCGCAAGCTCGATCTACGCGGAGACAGTTTTTGGCCGCGGAAACCCTGGGGAGTTCTTGAGAGTCTTCGTTTTGTCGAAGCAGACCAGACCAGAGTTTGGCCAAGGCCCGGCGGAAAAATAAAAACAACTTCCGATCAATTGGCTGTCTCTATTATCCCTCGGAACCTACGCTGGATATTTCAATTTCTGATGTTTGAAAAAACTTGCTTTGATTTAAATGAAATTTCCAGTATTTTCGAAAGCCAAAAAAACAACAACAACAACAATGGTGACTTAAGAAGGAAATCACAGTTCTGCCCCCGCAAATCCATAACAGATTAATAAGATTCTTTTTCGAATTTACGAGACCTTCTGATAGTGCTATTAATTTCGCTCCAAAATTACTATTCTCGCTGCTGTGATTTATATTTGAGTAGAAAGCACGTAAGCATAGATGGTGGTTGCTATTATATTGATGGTTGTTAGTCCCCGCGATCTGTTACCAACATTATTAAGAATCTGTTATCAACATTACAAATCTAGAACCAAACAGAACATTACCGTGTCTTCGCGAAACACGAAATTAGACAGCATTCATCGATTGTATATGTTGGATAGACGAAGTTTCATAGATTCGATAGAGACGCGTTTCGTCTCCACACTTGTCCTTTGAGCAACTTAGGCAAGTAAACCTTAAATTCATAAAATACTTCCATTAATCTCACTAGCTGCGTAAGCCAAGGACTGATTAGGTGTTCACGTATACATTCGATGTTTATCCCACTAATTCTTTTCACACGCATTTTATATATATATGTGTTGTGTACATCCCTAATATTTATAGAACAAGTGTCTAGTTTTTCTCTTTCTCTTTTTTTTTTTTTTTCCTTTTGTTTCTGGTTTTGCCCTTGTACAGAAGATAAGGAACTATGTCGTGCTATAAACATTCGCGGTATCCCTATCAACTTCATCTCTGTGCCGACCAAGAAGGATGTCGGATGCTAGGAACGACAAGAGAGACAGCCTTAAAAGACAAACCTTATGGTGTTGCTTCGTAGGTAGGGGACTAATCAGGAGAATAATTGTTGCTGCAAAATCCTATAGCATCCTCGATTTTAAGCATACTTTGAAAAAAAAAACAAAAACATCCAACCAAAGTTGCTGACGCCTGATTCTTACAAGAAGCAATCTGCTGGATGTGCATCCATAACAAGTAAACCAGAACCTTCTTCTGGAATATAAAACAGGTAGAGAGAGCAAGACCACGAGGACAGTGAATGTCCATCCCCATTTCCTCATCTGAAGCTCGACGCGCAGTTCATACCACCCCAGAGGGAAGACGTAGAACAAGCTGTCCTCCAAGCACGCTGTAAGAAGATTCGAGAATTATGCATGTTGACGACAGCATTAAGAGTACATGCAAGATGGAAAATTGAAGCACAAACTGACCTTTTCACATAGTAATAGCAGAAATCTGCTAAAATGAATGTTTGAACAATCTCGGAGATAAGAACCATGGAAGGCCATAACCCATAACCCAGTGCCACCAGTAAGTGCCCACGGCTGTCTAGAACCTATTATAATTGGGATATAAGATATGAGTACTCCATGATATACCGTGAAGTCATTGCTGCAACAATCAATCATCATTGGCTGCGAAGTACATTAACCATTGGGACCAACAACTGTGAAAACATACTAACTAAGTATATGGAGTGCTTATCATCTTTAGTGCTTACAAACTATTCCAAGAATATGCAATAGAAAATGAGCTGGAGAATGTGGAAGGTCATAAATCAAGAGTTACTACAGCGGGGGGTCATTAATATGGAATATCTGGGCTTTGCTCCAGAATCTTCTTCTTTTCAGCTGGAATAGGAATAGTCAAACAAGAGAAAACTGTACCAAACTTTGGCCATAGCCATGTAATATCTCCTTTGAATAGTATATCCTATGAACAGAGACTGAAGCTATCTAAAATATCCAATGGATGAAGTGCAGAGCTATAACTGATGACCTCAGTAGTACTCTCATGAGATAATATCCAAGACCCAGAAGCTCAAAATATTCAATGGTGACGAGATATGATGGTAATCTAAGAAGCCCATAACATTGGATAGAAGTTTCCAGCTTTCAGAAAGATTACTAAAAAGAGAATTTCAGAGCAGAATATGTGGTATACGTACAATACAAGTTGGAAAAGAAAATATCTAAAAATTATTCATAGAGCTCTAGAGCCTCTAGTGTTACTATGCTAAAGATAGTAGTAAAAGAAGCAGCTTTTCCAAGAATTAACTATTGCAATGAAATGGAAATTTCATATTTCAGAAGATCAAACCTGAAGTACCCAATGGGCACAGGCCAAAAATCTCGCCACTCCCAATGCAAATACATAGTGTGCTGTGAACGGTTCAACAATCTGAAAGAATGGAAAAAGGATGTTACTCATCAAAGAAGTCATACCTTGATCTGTCTATATAGTGCTGTTAAAGGAAAAGCAACACCCTCCCTTTTACCTTTGTGTTCTGCATAACACGCAGCTGTGGTAGTACTGATACAGCTTCTAGGTAGACAGCAAATGCCCATGCAATCCGGTTTACTAGGTTATGCGAAGTTGATGGATGAATAAACAAAGCCAACACAGCACAAGGTATCAACTGTAACACAATGAAGAAAGATTATTTGCTTTTAGGCAAGGTGATATACATACAGTTATTAACGCATTTCACGCTCTCTTCAACCTTCCCAAAATTAAAACCAGAAAAATTGTTGACTAAATGACAAAACTACGATAATCCCATGACTTGGCCCATAAACTCTGCCAATTAAATTAGACAGGGCAACTTTGTCCTCAAGACAGAAGATATGCACAAGCCATTGTAACCATAGGGAGAAGAAATTGCAACAGAAAGTGCTTTGTGTGAAAATTCGGAACTAATACCTTTGATTCATGTAATTTTACTTACTAAATAGGGAGAGAACTTGAAAACTATAGTTCCTAGGATGAAATTCCAATCTGTGGACTACCCACAAGAAAGACTATATGACCTCTCAAACTCACCACATAATAAATAGCAAAGTTGTCTTTGTCCTCCATGTAGCTGGACTTCAACTTGAAACGGATCATATATATAACCCACAGGGTTGCTGCGAATGTAGATAAGTCCAGGATTGTGTGTATGTCATATTCCATTACGAAACTACAGTACAGCCTAACAGCTAAAAATATAGCTGTTAGTTCCTGGGATTTGAGTGATAGCCCTGAAATGAATATTGTTCCGATCAACATATGCAAAACATTGCAATACCACTAAAAAGATTAGAGTGAAAAAAATGATAATACATGTGTCATTTAATTGAAATTTTTTATAATATGCAATGAATTACAGTTCTGATCGATAGACCATAGCCATGCGAGACAACTATCTAAACATGGACGATAATTGTCAAAACATTCTAGTGCCAAAGGTCAGCCTTTGGGTTCGCAATACTGAATTTATATTTAGAGGAGCGATAAAACAACAGCTTGCAAGATGCTCAACCAAGGAAAAACACAGAGAAGACATGTGGTGATCCGAGTCCAACTATCTAACGAATAAAATGTGGTCTTGCACGTTCCAGACCAATTCTGCAGTGCTTGGACAACTGACAGACAGCAAAAGAAAGTCCTTTTGCGAATCGTCTGGCAATTGAGCAAACACTGGATCAACACGCCGGTTAATTGCACATAAGGGGGCGTAACAAGATGACTCAAATAGTTGAATTCTACTCTGCATCCATTGTCCTTGATAACATTTTCACCAGCAACCAATTCTGCAGTGCTTGGACAACTGACAGACAGCAAAAGAAAGTCCTTTTGCGAATCATCTGGCAATTGAGCAAACACTGGATCAACACGCCGGTTAATTGCACATAAGGGGCCGAAACAAGATGACTCAAATAGTCGAATTCTACTCTGCATCCGCTGTCCTCGCTAACATTTTCACCAGCGGAAACTTAAGTCGGTTCTCACTATGCCAAAGAGCTGTTAGCGCTCAGATAAGATAAAGAACTCTCTCTCTCTCTCTCTCTCTCTCTCTCTCTGGCACAGCTCATGATCGAAGGTCCTTAGCAATCATAAGAAGCCAAGAACTATACTACATGTCTAAACAAAAACAAAAACAAAATCTTTCGCCTGTGAACTCTACAAACCCAATGCCCTGGCAAACACAAGTTCACATGAACGATCAATAAAGAAAACCCTAGCAAGCATTGAACCCAACCTGATCAGGGCAAAAACCTCATCTTGAAAGAGCCCCCGTCCAATATCAAGACCATCACTCCAACGCCCAAAGCCTGACCGCACAAACCGATTCATACGCACCATACGATACCATCCCAAACGCAAACCACTCACACACAAAAGAGAAAAAGATGAAGAAGAAAGAAACTGCGTAGAAATACCAGCGCAAGTCTTCTCCTTCATGAGCTTATAAATAAGGACGCCGATGCCGAGGGAGTGGACGGCCTCGGCGGCAACGAAGAGGTTGTCGTGGTCGTGGACAACGAACCGGAGCAGGACGAGAGCCGCCATGCCGGAGACGACGGCCAAAAAGGCCTTGACTTTGGGGGGTTGCCTCCTCACCCATGTAGCCACCGCGTGGATCGGCCTCCTCTGTGGCCTCATCTCGTATCAAAATCAAACCTTTCTCCAAGTGATCGATCTGGCACTGTGTTCCCCTCTCTCTCTCTCTCTCTCTCTCTTTCTCGGGAAAGTGGCGGAACCGACCAAGAAAAGATTGGAAGAGAAGGGCCGTGTGTTCCAGGTTCCGTTGAAGAGGAATTTGGAGCTAACTTTGAAGCGAATATTGGATTTTGCGACAGATCAAAAAGCAAACCAAAAAAAGAAAAAGAGAGAGCCTAATATTGTACACAATTATCCAATTTATTTTCTCATGGTATATTCCTGCCATGGATGGTAACTTGGTCATGAATTTTGTAGTGACTTTTCTGTTCCCCCGGGTGAAAAAAGATAGTCTTGCTTTTTTATATTATCCTTTGTGACTAAAATACTCGTATTATTTTACATTAGATACATGTACGTCCGCGATTTTCAATAAAACACTTGTACTCCTCCACGCATCTGTCGAGCTTAAAGAAAAATACTCCTCCTTTTGACGGTAAAACGTATTAAACACGTATAGAAAACATTCAGTATTATACTCGAATAAAAGTACTTCTTTATTTTAATTTATTTTACACCCTTTCATCATCAATCAGTTAATCATGTAACATGCACTGGTATGATTATATCAAGTCGTGTTCACATAAGTAAATACAATATTCTTTTAATAAATCGTTAGGCTATATAAAGTAACAATAAAATTCAGTTGTCGTCCACGATATCTCTATAATTCTCGTTAAAATAGGTATATTTTCACATGTAAATTTTGCCGATATAAAATACACTATTAAATAATTTGATAGACTACTATTAATTGCTTAATATGGCCCACTATTCCTAATGAATTACTTATCGATTTGTACACGAATTTTGTAAATTAGTTTTAGTACAGAGAGCATCACTATACACAAAATATCACACGTCGATTTATGGCAAGCGCAATAACTAATGCTCTCAACCATCGTCATCTACTTAACTTCCTAATTTAATTTAGGTAGCCGATATTATCTAAATTTTAGAGGTACCATCAAGATATATTTCTTAATATAGAGTTAGAGGTATCATCAAGATATATTTCTCAATATAGCGTTATTTTCTAATCCTAACTTATGCCTATAAATATAGGCTCTAATAATTGCATTCTCTCGTCCCAACATAACCCCTATCCTAACACAGCTAGAACTTCGTTTTCTTCTTCCGGATTTCTCTCCTTTCGCTTCTTCTTTGACTCCCTTAATTCAGGTGGATCAAATTTGGATTTTGTCAAGAAGTTGGTAAAGTAATTGGGAAAATATATCTGTTCTGTAGTGGGTGATCTAACTTGGAAGATACCACAAACCCTTCTCTACCTATAAATAAACACAGACTCTATGTTCCGTCATCTCCTAAGTTTCTTCTGCCCTATATTTTCCTCCTGAAAATAAAAGATGGCCTATGGCAGGAGAAGCACCACTTCTTCAATCTCCGAGGCCTTCACTGACCTCAGTCCTCTGCCATACCCTGTCTTGGTCATCCTAGGAGTGGTCCTCATCTTCCTGGGCACATCATGGTACTTCAGCTTCGAGGATTTCATGGAAAGTGCCGAAGAGCAAATGGGCTGGATTCTATTGGCCGCGCCCTTGGTCTTGCTCATCCTGGTCCGGTGGCTGTCGACGTCCACGGGAGACCCGACAGGCTTCTTTGCCGCATCTCCATGGGACCGGCGGCGCCGAACGTATCGCCAGCCCACCGAGGGGAGCTCCCCGTGGGGCGTCGCCGCTTTGATTGTTTTGCTGCTTGTTTTGATGCAATACCAATCTGCCTTCCAGGAAAGCTTTTTTAACCCTTTCTGAACAGTCATTACTTTAGTGTAAGATCTTTTTTTTACTGAGATAGGTTCTTCTTTGTTCTTTCATTTGTTTTCATTAGGGGTAGAAGAAGGGTTTTTAGGGTAACCTGTTCTTGTTTTAGTTATGTAGATACAATAATAGTATTATTATTGTCCAAATATAATTGAGACTTGTGGCAAGTTTTAGCTGCTTGAAAACTTCAATCCTGTCCATAAGTGCTTTGGGTGGCTTGGCTGATGAGAAACGTGAGGCAAGAAACATGGCGTTCTGAACAACTGTACAGTACTTTGTCTCAAATGGCTATGTTGATTCAAAGGGCTCGAGCTTCGCTACTTCTTTCCTTCTGTCTCTTTTCTGAGCGACCCGGCAGGGAAAAACTGAAGATAAGGCTTGATGGGTGGTTTCCATCTGGTTATTTTGCAAGTTGGCGATGTTTCTCAAGTTTCCGAAAGCCTAAATGTTGAGTTAATTATTGTCGAATTAACACGAAACCTTAGGAACAAGTAACCGCTTGAATATATGGAGCTCTGCTTGAACAACTCGGTTGTTTAATCTCATAAGTTTAGTTGAGTACGTGGAAAAACTTTTGGAATGAGCAATGCATTGACCAATAGCAGTGTCCCACGAGCAGTCTTCAAGCAGGAAAAGATGGCGAAGTCAAGACAGACAACGCCACACATATCACGGGACGTGATTATCTCCATCGTTCTGGTCCTCTAAGAAAACGCCGCGTCTGGTTTTTTTTTTTTCTAGGCCAAACGTCTATGAGAGTACGTAATGAAACGATGGTGGAAAATAAGACAACGAAAAATGTTTTTTCGATAGTATTTGCATAAAAAAAAAAAGATCAATTTTTTATTATTATCGACATGTAATATTGTTAGTATATGAGAGCAGAGTTTAATCATTTAAAAACATAATTTTCGACAACTTGATGAATCGACAGCTTGAAAGATTTAGAGCTTGAAAGAATCGACAAAAAGTGAAGTCAACAATCTAGGATACAACCGTCAAAATAGTGAAGTCGAACAAATCATCAAAGTAATGGAGTCAATGTAATCATTGATGTAACCGTTTGGTAACTGTTTGTAATCTACTTGTTAACCTTCATTGATAACCGTCAATTATAGGTTTTAAATAGTCAAATCATACTCTTCAAGAGCCTCGCGCAAATAAAAAGAACTTGTTATCTTTCAATTCCTACAATGTAGTTATAATTTCTAGACTTGCGTTGTTGACTAAATTCCAGCTTGTTTTTTAACTGTAGTTTCCAGATTCACGTTATCGATTAAATTTAGGCGTGTATCTTTTATGTATATCCTTAGTGCCTCGTCTCGATTAAATTTTGGTATTGCATTTTTACAGTCTCAGGCTTTGCTGTCCAGTATAGTTTTTGCACGTTCAATTCCATTTGGAGCGAAGTTATAACGGAAAGCAATCGGAAGAGCACGTTTCGTGAAGGTGACTTGAATGCCCGAAATATGTTCGAATCGTCAAACCTACCAAGGAGGTTCACGGTCCGATGTTTGATCATGCCGTGTCTCCAAGACTCTGTTGGCCCGGACGATTCGGTAAAAGAAGGAAAAGAAAAGAAATCACTCCGATGTGCAGTGGACGAAGGGTAGATTAAACAATGACGGAGCAAAAGGAGAGGTTGCACCAGCCGGGAATCGAACCCGGGTCTGTACCGTGGCAGGGTACTATTCTACCACTAGACCACTGGTGCTTTGATGTCACAACGGTTCCAAAAAACATATTCATAACAGAACAATTGTACTGTTTCAGATTAGATTAACGTACAGCATCTCTGGACTAGGAGAAAAGGAATTTACTCGGGAGTTTCTGCAATCGACGTGGACTTTTAGTGCAGTTCTCTAAGTCATAAGACAAGTTACAGGAACCTCATCCAATCCCTCCCTTTCCTTTCCCCGCCTGATGACCATGGGGCTCTGTCTTCTAAAAAGGATGAGGTCTCCAGGAATTGACCCTTCTAAAGGTCTAGCTAGATAAGGTGATAATAATGGAAAGGATGAACCTAACTTTCGATCTGAAGAAACTGGGACTGATTCGGATGCTCGCGTTATCCGCTCCCGGCATGACCGTTTCTCCATATAGGCGGGTAAGGGGACTTGTGGTCCGTCTGATATTAAGTCTCTTGTAGAACTTGAGGTCGATACATGTTTGATCAGACAAAAAATACACACATGCCATCATCACATCACACACATTATTCTATTCCATCCACCCTTTTTTCCAGCATTTCAGGAGGTCAAAGGGAAACAAGACTACACTCCTCAACAGGTTCCGAGTTTCAGGGACACTGACTCTTCTTGAAGTACAATGGCCGTGGGACATATCGTCTTCTATTCATCTAGTTCTGAGAAGTTCGGTAAATGCAAAATCAACAGATTACAGATTTTCTAAGACCCATTAAAGGGAACAAATCAGACAACTGAGAAAAATCGACTTGTGTAGAACCAGCTCATGAATTTGATGCACTACGCTCCGGTGTGAATGTGTTCTGGTCACCACTTATTAGCTCTTCTCGCGAGAAACCAACATTATATTCATCAAGCTGCGACTTTCTTAGATGTTACAGAGTTGACAATTATAGCAAACTCAGGACCCTGCATCACATGTCAAATCATACATAAATGAGCAGCCTTGTGATAAACGTCAGGGTTTTTTTTTTTTTTTTGTTGAGGTCAAAACATGTGATTTTCAAGCTTTGGGCGAAATGATTTAGCAGAAGTATACCTTCAAGGAAGCACCACCAACAAGAAAACCATCAATATCTTCTTGCTTTGCAAGCTCCGCGCAATTGCCTCCATTTACAGACCCTGCAGAGTGTAATATCTTGAATTAGGCCACACAAAGCAACGGAAAGTTACTTGTTCAAAAGCAAGGATAACAGACAAAAACTGGAACAGCCGACAGTACAGTATCCAAGCAATGGAAAGAATCCAGAGTTACTGCAAATGAAATTAGTTGATATCATAGTAGAATCTGCCGAAGCAGGGTCAAACTAAATTGTTAAGCAAGAAGAGGACTCCATGTATCAGCAAATTTATATCAAAATTTGAACTCAACAGATGCCAGCTCTAGGGACTTGCTGTACCACTTTGATGTGGGGCAACAGTATAATTTCTCCCTCACTTTATTTCCTCACCCGGTCTTACAAAAATACAACCAAGCTACACAAGATATAACCAAAATGTAGGCTTATACAGGACACCTTTATCTCTAGCCGATGAACTCGCATCGGTTAAAACTTCTCGAGAAAGGCAGTGAAGTCCCCAACTTGTACACTCCAAGCCCAAACCAAAACACTATATAGCAATATGTGACATAGCTATAGAAGAAAAGTGTTTCAGTTAACCTACCTCCATAAATAATGCGCATTTTGGAAGCAACTTCTGCAGAGACATTCTTTTTCAGCCAATCACGGCATGCTACATGGACTTCCTGAGCCTGCTGGGGGGTGGCCACCTTACCAGTCCCAATAGCCCACACAGGCTCATAGGCAATAACAATATTATCCCAGCTAGGCACAGCATCTGCAGGCAAGAAGAGGATGATAAGTACACATTTCCCCACATCTCATACATAAGCAAGCACGGAGGTAAAAGTTACCGGCATAAGCCTTCAATTGCTGAAAACAGACATCAAAAGTTTTCCCAGCTTCTCTCTCTTGTAAAAGCTCCCCAATGCACGCTATAACTCCAAGACCCTCACTCAAAGCATAAGCAGCTTTCTTTCCAATAAACTACATCATAAAAATACCGTAATTAGCTGATTTGCATAAAAACGCAATATAATAAGTAGACATTGAACTTGAGAATCTTTTACCTGGTCATCTTCACCAATAACGTGTCTCCGCTCAGAGTGTCCAAGAATAACCCACTTGCAGCCAATATCCTTCAGTTGCTCCACACTAAAAATAGCCAAATTAAATTCAGCAATTATTCTAGAAGCAAAGCAGTCATGAGATTGAGACTAGAAGTAGAACTTCATTAATCCATGTCAATCCTTTGATCTTCACATATGGAGTTCCATCAAGGAGCAATGAGTGAATAATGTAATTGCCTCAAAGCTAACTCTTGTGTGTAGCATCTAAAGGTTCCCTAAAATGGCCATTGATCACCGGATCCAAATTCCTAGTTGAATCACCCACCTTACCTAAAGCCATCAGCAAAATTCTTTGTAATTCCAAATACCAAGCAGAGAGAAAGAAGCAAAGTGCCTTAGAGAGAGAGAGAGAGAAGAAGAAGAAGAAGAAGAAGTAGCAAAGCTTGTAATAGTCACGTGTCATGCATTCAACACATCAAGTGCTATCCTGAAAATTGTTGCAAACCAACTCGAAGAACAAGAATTGCATATCTTGAAAAGAGCAGATTTTTTTAAATAGGGAAGAATAGAAGAGACTTAGTTTCACGGAATTTTTATGATTCTATCATTATTAGGCATTACTACGGCAGTACGTATACAACAAAAACCACCTTAGTTATTTGTTAACCACATGCAATGCCCACATTACCTTCCCTGTAAAATGAAGCAGGGATGAAACCATATTTATGCATTTGCAAAAATACAAAATTTCAATTGCCTTATTCACTTTTAAAATGAAACCACCTCAGTTAATTTTAGTTATCTTAGTTAATTTTTATTGTCCACCATGCATACTATGAACTTTTGCTTATGAATACTTTTAAATTCGTGGGAGCTAAGTCAACACGCAAGAGGCCTCTTTAAAATGAGGCTCCAGCATGTCCATTGCTGCTCTAACTTGTTGATCCACACTCATCAATGTCAAGTGCAAAGCATGCCAGACATTTTGCAGATCCTGCACATTCCCTTGAAGGCATACACTGAAACAGTAATTCCAGACACTATTTGGTTCTTTTTTTTGGTTAAGTACTCTAGTAATGAGAAAAACTTTGTTCTTTAGGAGTAACTGTGATTGTATCCTAGTTAGAACTCATAATTTTTCCCATTATTAGTTTAGTTACAACACTTTCAATTAATCAACAGTCACCACTGCGGTATCATCAATATTTTTGCCAGGGGTAGTGGAACTAGAGTATCTTTAGCAACTTCCTGCTCCCTTTCACAAGAAATTGCAGCTGAACAGACTTTAGTCATTGATCAAGAAAAGTTCCAATAAATTCCGTCATGCCAGTATGGAGTTCAGATGCTCTCGATTGGTGTCGGTCCTTTACCTGACCAAAGTGTCCCCAGAATTAATTTGCAGTAGGCTTGTTATTTATAATTTTTTTCCTAGAACAGGATCTTCAAACACGAATGAAGTTAGCACTCACAAGACATGATGTTCCAACTTTATCACTTATGCATGTGATATCATGGAACCTAGCAGTCAAGTATTCTTTCAACCAGGATAAACTTCCAGGAAGAAAAGACGATAAAGGTAAAGGAAAAGGCATGGGGAAAATCTGATTCTGGTGTGTTGTGCATCAACAGGTAACAGCAAGCTACCTGATTTCTCCGGTGAAAGCCCCACCTTTCCCAGTCCAAGAGTTTTGAGAAGCTATCTCAATCCGTGGCACTAATGAGTTCTTAACCTGGTCAATGTATACAAAGGGAGGTGCCACAACGACATCTGCACAGGCCACAAAAAAAATATCAGGCAAAGTGAACAGCACATAATTAAGGTGAATATATGTTAGTTTCAGCTTAGCAGAGTGCGCGTGCGTGTGAGTGTGTGTGATGTGCGTGTGTGTGTGGCAATGCCCTTGATTATCAGCTTTTACCCGTCCACTTGCTACAAGTTACTAGCAGGCAGTAAGCCACCAACTACACCCATAAATGAGGAGCAAAAGCTGCTTCCCAATAACTCAATCTCATGCATTTAACATTCTACTAGTGATAGTCAATCTCAAAAAGGGTGGACACTTAAGGATCATTTATCAACCCCATGGGAGTGAGTCAAATTTTGCTGTATAGGTAGAAATAATTACTGAGGCAATTGTCTTGAACTCCAACTTTTTCAAATTTAAGAATTTAAGCAAAATTAGATAACTCTATTTACTTACAGTTCCCTTAATTGCGGGAAGTACTAGAGACATTTAAGCCATGAGAAGCAACATGACTCCAATATTCAGTGTAAATGAATCGCATCTTCATGGCAAAGCTAGAACCGTAGCATTTAAGAAAAGTCTTGATAGATATACAACCATAATGTTCTGAGTAAATTTGCCGGAGAGGAGGAAATTAGCTCGACACGGTGAAAAGAGAATATGTTCGACAGGTATTCTGTTGTTCCCTTTTAACATCGTATGGTATTAGCCTAAGTTCCTAATTATTACCGCATCACTCCACCAAAAACTCAACAAAAGTTTGAATCTTTTTCAAATGAATAGAGCAAACTTAGTAATTTGTGGAGGAAACAAAATATGATGATAAAAATCAGGGCAAAGGAAACAGGGACTCACCGACATCAGGCTCCAATGTTGCGCTGTTCAAGTCAGTAACAAGCTTGCTGATGGAGTCTTTAGTTCCATTCTACATGAAAGAAATGTTCAAAGATGCAACAATTAGTTAGGCTAAAATTAAACGGTACACCTAGAAAACGGATTTGGAATCCGCTATGGTTAGCATAAAAGGGCAGCTCTCATGAAGTTGACGAAAGAAGAATTTTGAGTTTCAAGAGTTTGGGGTACCCACAAAGTGCCAATGCAGGCAATTCTAATTGGGGTCGCTTTCATTATCTTTCTACACATACATTGTCATCTACCACGAAAATTAGACAAAACTGCCAGAGATAACAGGTCTACGCGATGCCATTCAGTATAACATTTCAAAAGCCATCAACCCTCAGTTTACCATCAATTTTCCATCTAAGCCAACAGGATAAAAGAGTACTTACACACTTCCAGTTTCCACCAACGAAAAACTGCAATAACAACAGAAATCGACTAGTTAGCGAATGTCGGAATATTATCCAAACAAAATCAATAAGAATCATTCGACTGCATGTGTCTGAAAGCAAAATCATCCGTTCGCATTTTAGAAAGCACTACGCGGCTTCATTGTCCAGCCACAGAAACTGAAGTTTATGCACAGAAACGGAATTTCGTAAATCTCATTGAACAGACATTTCCAGTGAGCATCAACCACAGAATCAAGCCCTACCCAACGACTCGCACCAAAAATCAAACGCCGCCGCATATAAAAGGATTTACCGGCAGTCGAAAAACGCAATGCGAACTCGAGACCAACCGGAAAAGAACGCAATGCGCGTGGTAATTGGATCTACCTTGCCGGTGCCGGCCATGGCAACGACGCCTCTGCACGGCTTCTGGTTAGAAGAGGAAGAGAAGCAGAGTTGAGAATTGACGTGCTGAGCGAAGGACTGGGCGGCGGGGAGGGAGCGGTCGAGCTTCGAGGAGCGGCGGAGGCCGGAGAATTGAGAGGCGAGGGAAGTGGAAACCACCGCCATGGCCGGAGCGAAGGGGGATCGAGTTTTAAGCTTCGGCTGCGCTGGATTCAGCTCTGGCCTTTTTCTCGTGTGGTGGTTGTGACTCGTCCCTCTCCTGCTGGTTGATGGTGAGAAAGAGGCGGACATTAACCAGTGGCGTCGAGTTTTGTTGGAATCTCAGGTTCCGGATGAGAGAGCTTCATGGTTCACGCGATGAGAGAGAGCGTAGCGGGGCGTTTCTGGTTTGTACCTTTTACTTTTTTAAAGTTCAGCTACCATATTCAAATTCAACGTTGGTATTGAACGAATTAAAAATTTAAAAATTATATTATACATTATGTTAAAATTTAAAAATTATTTTTGTTATTTTCCTGATGGAAAGGGGAAAGAAAATGAGGGAACTATTTAAATTTTTAAGAGAACAGGATAAAAAAATAGAAATTTGTTCACTTTATTCTCATAAGTTCTTCCCTCCTGTCTCCTAAACATAGCCTAAGAACTTAAAAAAAAAAATGTACATTACATGTATATTTAGTATTGGTCGATCAAATAATCAACTTGATAAAGGTACGTTATTTCTTGGATAAAAAATTATATTCGTTTCGATTATCATGTATAATTTATGTATAGTAGAAAACGGGAAATTGTGAGTTTAATTTCTTCATAGCCAATTCCTCAAAACCGCCCTTAAAAAACACCGTGAAAATTATGAGATTTTGTAATTATACTCCACAGGGAAATTAGAGGACTGTCACGCTCATGGGGCGGGCAATAGGGCTAAATTCCAATACTCAAAAAGGCAAAATTTTGCTATAATATCAAAGCGGGAAAGTGACACCACGCGCCATGGAAGGCGCTGGGCTTTGACATTACTTTCGGACAAGCGATGTAAAGACTCTCACGGTTGTAGGTGTCGCTGTCCTTCAACGAGAAGACAATTTGGCGAGGTGAAAAACGAAAGCTCGTCCGAAAATGTGCCGAACTACGCCGTTTCACCGAAGTCTTTGGGG
>BCNH02000009.1:17353534-17396662 GCA_001662345.2 Metrosideros polymorpha var. glaberrima
GGGGGGGGGGGGATAATACGAGGCTTCTCTCTTCTTCCGCCACGTCGCATTACCGAACAAAAAATTAGCCGGATGGAAATGGGATCGAGTGCCGTGGGCCTCAAAGTAGTTCTGGCGCAGGAGCTCGGATGACCGTACACGTGTCCCAGTCAAACCAAAACAGAGCCGATCTCGCGGTCCCCTGGGCCTTGAGATCGGAGGTAGCTGCTGTCATCGGTCGTGCCGTACCAATTTCCGCCAGCAAAACTGTTGGCGGACGGAGGATTTATTACTGCTGAAGATAAAATCAGGATTAATTAATAGATCGAGGAATAAAATATGGAATTTATAGTTTATACGGGAAAATCAGAGGATTGGTCACCGTCCGAGGGTAAGCTGTCCACCAAACAAGACAGCGGTAATTTTTAGCTTTGAATCTCGGACGTGGTTGCAGGTGCGACGAGGGGAAGCAACAATCTTTTGTTAATTAGTGCAATGGAGTTCGTTGAGGGAAGCAACGCATCTAACTTGATGGTGCCGGCTGTGACTTCTAGTTGCATTTTTTTTCACTTTTTCTCTCCCCCGCGCTTTTCTTGTAAGTTAACATCTCAGTTCACATATATTACGCTCGCAATTCCAAAAAACTAGACCGAATATTATGATAAAACTTCGCACGCCGTTGGGCGGGCTTGAATAGTCTGAACATCAAATTGGACGAATGTGGACGAGCGACGTCCTTCTGGAGCCCTTCGCTCCATTACCTCGTCCGGCCCGACCTTTGTTGGAGCTTGACTAATTATGTGCACGTCTTTTCATTTGTTATTACCTAAAACTCAAGCCTAGAGATGCAATCGAGTCAAGTCCAGTTGGCACGATTTAATACTCGAGCACACATCTTGGGGTATTCACTACTTGACGCTGCGCTCGAAATCAACTAAGTTTAATTTTTCATGCTCAAGCTTGGGCACGAATGAGTTTCCATTCGGTTTAAGCTTAGCTTGACTCGATCAATAGATAAGTTTAGGTTAAACCTCAATCTAAACTTGAAATCGAGTTCAAATCCTTGAATAATGAATAAACACTATCACTAAAAAAATTAATATTTATATGTATATTTTCTAATTATGTATGTACATACATTATTGCACTATTTAAAGGTACAATTGCTCGATTAAGCTCATGGACCGCTTGAATCAAGTATTCCAAAAATAAGTTCAACGGATAAAGTACTTGAGTTATAATCATACATCTTCATGCACGCGACACATCATGGATTATGGTTCGACTAAGCCCCGAAGCACAAAATGACCAATCTAGGCAAGTAGCTTGTTCCATAAGTACTGAATGCAATCAATATCGCACGGATTCATGAAATCTATTTGGACTGTTGATTATGTATACCTAGGACCGAAAAGATATAATAATAAATTAAACAACAGTGGTTCATGCAATCTATGAATTATGCAATTACTTTTTCCTTTTCTTTTGAGAAAAAATCACAAAAAATCCAAAATTTTACATTCTTTGACACATTTACCTTAAACTTTTTTTTATGTTACAAAAAAACCCCAAATTTTGTCTCTATGACACATTTACCAAAATTTTTTTATTTGACACAAAAAAAACCCCAAACTTATGATTGTGTGACACATTTACCCCACTTAAAGTAAAAACACGCATTTATCCCAAATTTTTTTAATTTTCACTTTTTTATTAAATAAAATATAGATAAAAAAAAATTTTGGGGCTTGCTGCCCAAGCCCCGTAGCTGGAGAGGGCCGACGGGGGTCACCAACGCCTCGGTGAGAGTCGCTGGCCCTTGGCCAAGGTTGGGCAAGGGTTGCCGGCTCTCGCCGAGGCCCCAGCGACCCCCATCGGCCCTCTCCAATGACGGTAAGGGCCTACCGCCCTTGCCCCCGATCCCCCACTTTTTTTTGTTTTTGTTTTTTAATATTTTTAAATATTCTATTTTTTAAAAGGTAAAAGATAAAAATACCCTTGGGTTAGAAAATTTTTGGAGTAAATGTGTTATGCGGATAAAAGTTTGGGATTTTTTGTGTCAAAAAATGAAGTTTGGGGTAAATTTGTCACTTTTATAAGTTTGGGGTAAATGTGTTACAGATGGAAAAATTTGGGATTTGTGGTGTCACAAAAATTTTTTGGGGTAAATGTGTCATAAATGGTAAAGTTTAGAGTTTTTGATGGTTTTTTTCCTTTTCTTTTTTGTCGAAATGCAATTACTTTTTCGATGGGCTCACTATTGAACCCAGTTACCCAGCACAGTCTTGTCCGGAAAAGCCCGAGCCCGCCCCGAGCCCGACAACGCCCGCCCATTCCTCTCCGTATCAGAGCACCAGGGCGGTCAAGGAAGTCACGCACCAATAGCTCTCTAGCCAGCGCGAGCTCAACTCCTCGATCGAACTGTACGCCGGAATTCGCAGCCAAGCCCTAACGGCGAGAAACGCCGGAGAAGAAGACGACGAGGGAAGGAAGGAGAGTCGAAGATGTCGGGCATGGGAGACGGGTACGTGGGCACGGCCCAGGATGCCGTCAGGATCCGCCGTCTCGAGAAGCAAAGAGAAGCCGAGCGCCGCAAAATCCAGGAGCTCAAAACCAAGTCCGCCTCCGACAAGGGCCAGCCCGGCCTCCTCCAATTCGGCTCTGGTACTTCCGAGGTCCGCATTCTTTGCTTTCTAGGGTTTTATTGTTTTCTCTGTGGAGTGATTTGGGAAGCTCGTTCCTTTGCGTTTCGATGTAATCGGTGCTTGTTCGATGGTGGGGGATTTTAGATTCTCGAGACCGCGTTCAAGAAGGAGACTATTGGGTTGGTCACCAGAGAGCAGTACGTTGAGAAGGTGAGTAGCTCTGTTATTAGCTCATCCATGCCTGGCCAGTGTTTGATTCGTGCACGCTGGGTGATAACATTTGAATTGTGTGCTTCAGAGGGTGAATATTCGCAACAAATTCGAAGAGGAAGAGAAGGAGAAACTTCAGAAGCTTCAACAAGAGTAAGTGCAGATGTTAGGACTTTAGGATCGTTGAATTTCTTCGCATGTCCAATTTTTCGCCATTTCTTCTAGTTTATGTGGTTAGTTATGATCTAGGTTAGTTACTTTGGGTTTCCTGTTTGTATTCTTCAGGGAGGAGGAACTTCAGTTGCAAAAACGTAAAAAGAGGAAAATCAAGGGAAGTTCTCGATTGTCTTTCACAGATGATATCGAGAATGGAAGCGAAGAGGATGATGGGGACATCGGTAGGAATTTTTTCTAACCTTTTTCCGAACTTTTGATTAGGGGATTGCTAGCCATGTCACATGATTGTCTAGTGATAAATCATGGCCGGGTATGTGTGCAGCAATCTGCTGTCACTATCAAAATTGTGGTGGGGTGTGGGTTTATGTAAACTGAGATTGGATCTAAGTTACGCTGTTGATTGGCGGATGCTATCATCTAGGGGAAGAAACCAAAGACTTTTGCAGTAAGATTATCTTTTACATGGGCATCCATTCTTCATATAACAGCAATATTGCTGAGGTCATCTCGGTTTTTAAATGACAAAGACCAAACACTGTATCCAGCATATGAGAAGTCACAAGGGAGGAGTGGGTTTTCGTTGAAACTTTGGAATTCCTTCTCTAGAGACTGTGTTGGTCATTGCCATATAGAAAATGTGGAGGGACTGAGAACCCAATATCATTTGTTTGCGACATGATTGGATGTGGAGGAGAGAAGTGAGTAATTATTGACAGGGTCACCTATTGACATAAATTACAAAGGAGCAAATTAGCACTTCAATATATTTTCACCTAAAAAGGGATTCTTTTATTATAAGAGTTAGAACAAGGAGTTTTATGCTTCCTTTTATCTCCTTATGAGAAAAAATTCTTTCCTGCAGAAACACAAGAAACAAAGAGGTTGGGCTGCAGTAAATTTGGCAAAGACCCCACAGTTGAAACTAGCTTCCTTCCTGATAGGTGTCACCTCTCTCTCTCTCTCTCTCTCTGTATGTGAGTCACTGGATATGTGTAGTGTGCTTGTTGGAGTTGGTCCGCTGGCTAACACTTGAGCTTAGGGACGCTGAGGATGCTTTTACAGTGAGCGAGAGGCAGAGGAAGAAGCTGAGCGAGAGAGACTGCGGAAACAGTGGCTCCGTGAGCAGGAGCAGATTCGAAGTAATTTCTCGTTCTTACTATTTTCAATTAAAAGCTCTCACTTGTGAAACAGCATTTGGTTAGTAAACATTGTCCTCGGTTACAGATGAACCCCTTGAAATTACTTACAGCTACTGGGATGGAACAGGACATAGGCGAGTGATCCAGGCTAGTAGATCCTTCTTTAAATCTTTTTATTTTATATGTTTTTGCGTGCCTGTGTCTTTTCATATTTTCGGTTCTTCAGTTTCTTTCATTTGCTAAGAGTTAACTTATCTCGTGTTCAGGTTAGAAAGGGTGATAAAATTGGGGATTTTCTTCGTGCTGTTCAGCAGCAACTCGCCCCTGAATTTAGAGAAATCCGGACGACTTCAGTGGAAAATTTGCTTTATGTGAAAGAAGATCTAATCATTCCACATGTGAGATCATTTTGGAATCTGGGGTGGCCATATCTATTTACTTTTGGCTTCTTCCTTCCACTAAGAGGATTTATAATCTGCTTTTCTTGTTGAATTTCAGCAACACAGCTTCTATGAGCTGATAGTGAATAAGGCTAGGGGCAAAAGTGGACCGGTAACGCCTTACTCCTTTCACATTTAATTTGAGTTGTTCATATTGCATTGCTTGATAATGAGTTTCTACAGTAAGTCTTAGAAAAGTAGTAGAGATATGATTTATTGGGTGTGTAGGACCATCGTGTGCACTTAGTTGCATGGCAGTAATTGTAAATGATGCTGGGGTCCTTTGTACTTGTTACCGAGTTGGCTTCTCTACTATAGTGGGTAATTTCTTTTGGTGAAACCGAGTTTGTTTCAAGTTGTGGGAACAAATGGTCTGTAAAGCATCAAATGGGAATGATTTCATCTAGATTGACCTAAGAAATTCTTTTTTGCAATTATTTTGGCATTGAGCTTTTGTTGCATGTCACCAGATTCCTTTTTTTAATGAAGTCTGTTATTAAAACGATTTATGAGGAGGTTTCGCTTAATTTAACATTCTGCCTTGTCCTTTTGGTTTCTCATAACTTTTTTTTTGTCATCTTAAACAGCTATTTCACTTTGATGTGCATGAAGATGTGCGTACCATCGCTGATGCAACAATAGAGAAGGATGAGGTACATTCACTGCCTTTCTTTTATTAATCTGTTTTATTGCATGCTAGGAGTTTGGAGCATGGGGCAAATGGTTGGCAGTGGTTAATGTTAAATTCTTTGGATGTGATATCGAAACATTAGAAGTTAGCAACATTTGACTGGCACCCTTAAATGCCATCTGCTGCATCATTCTTTGCTGCGTCAGTTCTTTCACAATTCCCTAATGTGAATTGTGATTTCTGGGTTTGACTAGTGAGGGGCTAGGTGATGTCAATTGCAAGCTTGAGGTTGGCAGCATCTTGTGAAGTTTGTCTCTGAAATGTTTAATGCCTTAATTCTTTATCGAATGAGACAATTTTTCCTCATATATCAGTGGTCATTAATCACTCGTACAGTCTGATTGTTTGGGGGCACCTTGTGTTATTAGTCTGTCTTCATCATTAGGCAGATTTGCTGAAACAATCCAGTCCTGTATTATGTGTAACCCCAAGTTAAGTTTGTACACTTTTCTGCGCAACACATGGAAGGGAATGGGTTTTTATATTGTATAATTTGTCTGCAGTCCCATGCGGGGAAAGTTGTGGAGAGACACTGGTATGAAAAGAACAAGCATATTTTTCCTGCTTCAAGATGGGAGGTTCGCACTCTCTCCCTCTATCTGTCTCTCTGCTAAAATAGGTCAACTCTATCATCTGACGTTACTGTTGTGCTTTCTTTGTGCAGATATATGATCCAACAAAGAAATGGGAACGGTATACAATTCATGGTGATTGATGTAATGAAGGTTGATAAATGCTGGGGCATCAAATTTGCTTGGCAAGCGATCTCGAACTTATTGTTAGATAATTTGGCTCAATATCATGCAACTATTGAATGATATTGGGTTGAGTTTGAGTCGAATGTTTTTGATGGGGTGCCAGTAATACATCTCTGGCGAACTCCTTCCATTCTAGTCGCTGGAACTCCTGAGTTGATGTTTGAGCTAACCTAGTCCGCCACTTTGGCAGTTCGGCTTGTGTATGTCTCTTTAACATTGCTGTCGAAAATGGCAGAAACGTGACGCTTTGCGAAATTTTTGTTTCCCATAAGGAAGCAACGTTACCGTTTCTCACACGTAGGAAGGAGCATGTTTAATCCTTGTGAAAGGAAATCATTGGATATATATCTAGTCCTGTGCGCCATAGCCTAGTATGCCAGCGGTGAGTTCCATGCGGTATGTAAGCGACGCAATGACGACTCAGTTTCTTGTGAGATCTTCCTTGGACCTTTTCGATTTTCTTATCTTATCTATAAGAGGATTCGTATGAAAAATTGAAGTGATTCTTTTCGTTCAGTTGGGTCACCGGCCATCGGCCTTCTATGTCGTAGGGTTAAAACAGAAAAATATTTGGACTCCTCTATTCTTTATTAAGACGGTTTCCAATGCACTTCAGGAGGGGTATACTGTTGCTTGCCATGCAAATTTTTTGTTTTGTTTTGTTTTGAAAATCCTAAAGATTTAGGGGTCCGGCGGTTAGGTGCGGTTAGGTACTTTTCGAATAGGAAGATATTATTCGAATGATCATAACTTAAGGATATGTAAGGTGGGTTTGGTTCAGCTTTGGAAATGCTGAAAGCTTAATGCTGGAGGGGTCTAGCATTGGGCTTTCAGCATTCCTAAGGCCAGAATATGGCCAAAAGCTGCTTATCAAACATCCCATCATTCCTTCAAGAAGTTTTGGAGACTAAAAGTTTCTTGTGAATGTTGAAACAAACTCACCCTAAACAAATTGAGGAATGAAGTGAAAAAAAAATAAAAGTTGAAATTACGGATGCTTCTAAAAAGTGAATTGAGTACGGCCCATTCGCAAATATGTAAACGGGTTTCCAAGAGTTTTCATGAAAATCTTATGGACACTTCTAAGATGATTTTGTACGTTGAAAAAATGTATTGTTTTAGGGTGCGTTTGTTTCGTAAAAATGAATAATTTCCAGAGCATTTCTCTAAAAATTGATTGCTTTCATCGTTTATAATAATTAGTTAATTATCGGTAATAATTTATATTTAAAAACTTTTGTCAATGAAAAATCAATGTATTCGTTTCTATTGTATTAAACTACTCTACTATTCTATATTTCATATTTTGTTACTTTATTCTTTTTTATTGTCTTTTTTTTTATTGTATTTCCTTTTACTTCAGATGAATAAAAAACTCCAGAGTATATCTTTTGCCGTTTGAAGCAAAAAATAAAATTGGAATATTTTTCTATTATTTCATTTTTCATTTGTTAGAAAAAAATCGAGAAGTGAATTTTTTATTTTTGTAAAAGAAATACAATTAAAACAAAAAGACTCAAAATGACTGTATCTTTCTCACATCCATTCTTCACCATCCCATTCCATTGTTGGAAAAAAGATATTGTATGTATCAATATCCAAATATTTGGATTTGGTACATTAAGATATGATCTGATAGATCTATCTTGTCTATAGAAATGGATATTGTGCTCTGGAATTAAAGAAAGATATTGAAAAAAAGGCTCTTGTGTTGATGAAAATATTTTTTATCGATAATTTTTGTAAGCGATACATGTGATCATTTTTAGAAATATATTTTTTAAATTATTCGTTTTCCGTGAAACAAACGCACCCTTAGATTTGATTATTTTGCGACCTAATGTTTACTTAGTCCTATGTTTTCGATTAGTTGGAGCAAATGTGATTGGGAAAAATTAAACTTTTCGTAAGAATATTATGTTTGGGCTGATTAGGGGTATAATATGATTGCAGGTGCAACACCTAAGACAAAGGCAGGTTGGGTGCATTTGGTTCGGCTTTGGGGAATGTTTTTGGGAAAATGCAAAGGTCTTTAGGCTAAAGAGGTTTTTCCAAATATAGGTAGTGTTTGGCAAAGTGTATCTACCCAAGGGGTTGAGGCCTTGATGGCTCGCTGTATTTGGCAAAGTGTATTTGCCCAAGGGGTTGTGGCCTTGATGGCTCACTAGCAACGTTAGGGTTTTCGAGGATGCTTTTCATAATTATGAAAGTATAGCGGTAGTAAAATTGAAAGGAAAAAAAAGTCTATTTGCATTCCAAAAATTCAGCATTTCAAAGCATCTTTGGATTTGCCTCGAGCTAAAGGCCTTCGGAAGCTCTCGAAATTTTTTGGGAAAAAGTGCAAAAAAAGTCATAAATCTATTACATTAGTGTCAATTTAGTCTTAAACATTTTAATTGGACTAATTTAATCCTAACATTTCGTATTTGTACCAATTGAACTTTGAAGACTAACTTGTTCCCCCGCAATACTTAGGAATTCTTGACGGTATGGAAGAAAGTCGAGGCACTTTGAATTGTTTGTTGACACGAACAAAGTCAGGGATAACCTTTGAAATTATTTCAACATTGGACCGGGGGGCAAAACATAGTCTTAGGCTGTTTGCACCTTGTTTGTTGTGAGGGGAATGAAAAAAGTTATTGATAAGAGAGAACACAAATGTATAACTCCCTTGGAATTGTAATTGCACTTCTATTCATCACCGTAAGAATTGGGTTCAAGCATGGTCAGAAATCGTTGACGTTAAGGCCAACGATCTTACATGGTGTGGCCGATGTTGATGTGAATTTTTTTTAATATTTTTATTTTCTTTACTTATTCTTTTTTTTTTTGGGACTAAGGGGCTGGCAAGGGTTAGTGCAGGTGTGGTGACCCTCGCTTGCTTTGGGCGAGGGTTGCAACACCCTTGCTCTGGCCGGTGAGGGATGGGACACCCTCACTGGATCTAGGCCAAGCGTGGGCCCCACGGCCCTTGCCAGCCTCAATTCAAACAAAAAAAAAGAGTAAAGAAAAAAAGAATGAATAAAAAAATTACAAAAAAAATCCATGTTAGCACCGATCACGCCACGTTAGATCGTCGATGTTCATGTTAGCGATTTTCGATCAAAATTAGTTAAATAGACTCAATTGGCATAAATTCAAAAGGTTTAATACTAAATTGGTCTATTGAAATGCTTGAGACTGAATTAACACAAATGTAATAGTTTTAGGATTTTTTTTTTATACTTTTTTCAAAAATATGCCAAACCCACTTTTTATTTGCCCAAGAGGCTTTAGGGCCCTAAGGGCTTTGGCAAAATATAATCAAACACATCCAATGTCCAACCTAGTTTTTCTAGGCTCGGCTCAGTTTGTGCAAAAGGTGCAGACGATGTGATGATGTCTAGATCAAGAATTGTAGTTGGTAAGTTTTTGGGTAGATGCAACAGGTTGAGTGATCACTTAGCGAGAATTCCAAATAAGAGCCTAAAGTACTCTTATTTTCTCAAATAAAACTCTAAAGTGGATATTGTTTCAAATAAGGGATTGAAGTGTCGTCATGTTAGGTGAATTGCAAGTGCACAATATCTTCAAGTAATAAAGTGATGAGTGAGTATTGTTCCCACGAGGATTGTCTCTAATTATCCAATTACTTACCGATGGTGATTAATCCAAAGATCTAGCTAACCAAATCGAAAAGGCAAGTAAAAAGTGAACTAAACCAATTAAAGGACTGAACTATAAAAGAGCCAAAACTTAAAGAATTCAAAAGATAATTAAAATGGCAAAATAAATCTAATTTAAAGCAAACTGAAAATTAACAAGGCAAATTATCAGTATTTTAATCAAGATCACTAAGCGTTAGAGTATCCAACTTCACTTAACCACTCATAATCAATTCTCTTAACTTGTCATGCAACAACTTAATTCCCAATTGTGTTGGTGAAATTTCCCTAAGTTAGATTACAAGCCAACTTTAGTCTAATAATAGGTATGTTAACCCATACTAACCTTAGGTGAGTTTAAACTACCTAAAAGCATTAGGTTCGTGTGGAAATTCCCAGATTCAATCTAAGTAGTCCCATCCTAGATTTGCTACCACAATCACAAAAACAACCCAATGTACCTTACCTAGATTTAATTTATGGTTCAATATTATTAGTGCTCATGCATGCAATCTCCACCCGGTATCATGCATACATCAAAAATCATTTAAAAGTTGACCAGACTTTTAAAAGCATTAAGATCATGATAGAGAACGCCACAATCAAAACAATTATATTGCATAGACAAGTCTTGAAAATCAATCAACAATCATGGTTCACATCCATTGTAGCTCTAACAAAAGAAATTTTGAACATACTTAAAGCCAAACTAACAACAAAAATTAAATGAAACATAATGCTAAATTATAACAAATTCACTAATTTGAGTCACAAAGAGATTCGAGTTTGTCTCTTTCTTTTTCTCCTTAACATGCACCAACTCCACTAAAAAATAGAAAAATAAAAGTTAACTCGAAAAACCTAAAATCTCCCTCAGAAGTATCAGCTCCAAGGCTTCTCTCCTTACAATATGTGGCACAAGTGGGGTTCATATAGCCTCAAAAAATCTGCTTCAGGTCCATTACGTCTTGAATAGGATTCCTCTCCAGATTAGGAAGTTTTCTTCTTTAAGATTCATATTCTTGATTTTCTATGAACCTAAACTCAATTATGGTCAAATCCTCCAAATTTCTGATCTTGGCTGGCTTTTTCTTCAAGACAAAATATTCTGGAAGATGCTGAAATATTTTGGAAAATGCTGAGGCATAGGGATTGATATGCAATTCCAGCACAGACACATAGGAAAATTACGCATATGGTCCTGGCGTGTTTCGCAAATAGTGTGCATGGTTCCAAAGCCTTCGAAAGTCATATTTCCTACAAAATTCAATAAAATTACATAAGTAGCAAATAAATTCACTCAAAATTCATCAAAATTTAGCAAATATCAAGCTTAAAATAGAAAAGATACCCTATCTAAAATAGAGTTATCACATCATTTTATCAAATAAGAGCATGATCTCAAGGACATTTTCGTCATTTTATTTTTTTAATAAAATAAAAAATACAAAAAAGAAAAGAAAAGTAAAAGGCAAGGGTAACGACTGCTGTTGCTCTCGTTGTTGAGAAGGGCCGCGACCTTCACCGACCACAGGTGAAGGGTGGTTGACCCTTGTTGAGGCCCTGACAACCCTTGCCAGTCCTTTTTGTTAAGGGGCAGAGGCGGCAAGTCCTTGCCTTTTTCTCTCTTTTTGTGTTTTTTCAAATATTAATTAACAAAGCAAAATAATGAAAATGTTCTTAAGTTCAGTTTTATTTAAAACAAGATTTATTTCAAGTTTTTATTAGAGAAAATGAGGATGGTTCACGCTCTTCTTTAAAATTTTCCCGATCACTTATTTTGTTTTTGTAATTTCTCTCTCTTTTTTCTTTATTTTTGGGCGAGACGGGGCAAAAACACCGCGTGATTCCGTCAATAAATAGAAACGGGAAGGAGAAAACGCAGTAAAAATCGAGAACACCCAAAAAAAGAAGAAGAGAAGAGCGAGCATTTGACTGTTTGGAGCTGCCTCCTCTCCTCTCAGAGATGGCAATGACGAGCTTTAGGGTTTTCTTCCTCGCTCTCCTCCTCCTCGCTTCCCCTCTCCTCCAAGGTTAACCCGATTCCCTCGCCTCCTGTTCTAGATCCGCCGTCGTTTGTAACCGTGCCTTCGTTTCTCGTCGTTTTCCCCCCGATTTGGATTCGTGGCGCTCTCTGCATGCGACGTTTCTCCCGTTAGCGTGATTGCGATCGCTCCGATCTGTCGTGCGAGATGCGTGATCCGTGTTTCTGGCTCTGTCTCTCGATGAAATTCGCGCGTGTTTTTAGGGATCCTTTTTTCGCGCACTTCGTTTTCGATCTGTGTTGTTCGGGAGCTGAATTCAGAATAGGTTCGAGCTAGTTTCGTTTACTTTGTTGCGCGCGGATTCGCGAGTGGTGTCGAGGCGCATGCATGAGCTTCATTTCATTTCCCAGTTTTTGGAGGAATAGCGCTCTCGAATTGTTGATTAATGGCATCGTGGTTCTCCTGTTCGCTACCTCTTGTGGCATCTGCCTTCATCGTCTCGATATGGTAAATTCGCCGTGCGATTGCTGAATGTTGGAATCTCTGTGTAACTGTTTGTGCGTTGATGTTGCTAATGAAATTGGTATCGTTGACTTGCTGTCTTTGACTTTTTCTTATGCATGTCTGTTCAAATTTTTCATCTTCAATTGCGGTAATGGGATTGCATGATATCATGTTCCTCATTGATATCGACTTTCAGGACAAAAGCTTTTTAACATGTCGTACTTATCATATGGATCGTCTACTTGATAGTTGCCAGGTGTCAATCGGATGCAGAAGTCGATGTTGCAGAGGCTGCTGAGGAAGGGGGTGAACTTGGAATTGTGGGTGAAGATGTCCAAGAGTTTGGAGATGGAAACTTCAGTCCAGCTCCGGGTGTAAACACAGTTTGCGTTTTCCCCAAAAACAGCGCAAAATGTGAGAATCTTCTAGGATAAACACGTTTTTTGTTTTGTTTTTGCACGACCAAGATTGCTTATCTTAAATAAAATCCCTCCTGCAGTGGTGCCAGCAGGAGAAGAGGCTGAACTACTTGTTGGGTTAAAAAATGATGGTAGTGGATTTCTTTGTCTGATGTTCATATCCATTATCTTGATGTATTACATGCTATATCTTGTGTCAGTTGTTTCAAATTAGCACTGTCCATGTGGATCATACAATGCAAGGGATACTCTTGGCTCCTAGCAATCACTCTGGAGGTTGTGTTCTGTTGGGGGCCTTGGGGTTGTCTTACTGTATATAATAATTCTCCTATTTTTATTTTCCTGAGCTCATTTCTTAAACTTCACTTTCCTTTTATGAATCTTCACAGGAGATTCAGATGTCAACGTGATTGCCATCAAGGCCAGCGTTCATCTTCCCTTTGATCATAACTTGTTTGTTCAAAACTTAACTGCTCAGGTAAGTTCCTGCATGCTTGTGAATAGTGCAAGATGCTGTATGGAGTTTGGACAGATTCCTCATCTATCTGCTACTGAATTCCAGTTTGCACAACTATAAGAGTTTGTGCTGCTATGACTGAAAAAGTAGAAAGAGAGAGTTTCATCATTGCGAAACCCTTTTTTGTTTTTAATTTTTTACACTTCATCACCAGTTGCTGGTTGCTCAATAACTCTTGAAACATGTTGATGTGAAAATTAGAGTCTTTTTTGTACAATTGGAATTGTGGATATTCACCTCGATCATTAGGCTCAAGTCTTGATCCAATTCTATCTTAGTGTTGACTTAATTAATTGGTTCTCGTTGGTGCCACATCACTGATTTACTCTTGCTTAGTTGCAAAGGAAAAGCAATATCCTGATCTCTGATAATTTCTGAAAAGCTGTAGATGCTACTCTAAATTGTTCATTACTTTTGTCTTTCGTGCCTAAATCCTTTATGTAAATAATCTGCATTTATGCTTGTTTCTTTGGATTTCAGTATGCTTTCATTAGACAAGAAAGAAACATTAAGATCTTGTTGGAATCCGCCACTTGAGAAAAGAAGAATGCTGTCTTTGGAGCTTGTGATACTCTTTTCGGTTTATTTATTTGCTTTTAATCTGTACATGAAAGTTCCTAACAAAATTCTCTGTTGGCTTCTTTGCCTCAAATTGCTTCAATAATCAGGCAATTCTCATTTATTGGTTCTTTTCAATGTAGGGTTTCAACAATGCTTCTGTTCCAACTTCTACTCAGGCTACCTTTCCCTATATATTTGCTGTCAGCAAGTTCTTGCAGGTAGATATCTGGGAATATCTATGTATCTCTACTATCCAATGGTTAAATCTTGGCTGTGCTCCTTGCTTGTGTGTTTATTCTTTCACTACCGCAAGCACTTAAAAATCTATGACTTGAATGTATAGAGAGCTTGAGCAGTTATTTTTTCCCTGCAGGCTGGAAATTTTGATCTTGTGGGCACCATTGTCTATGAGATAGACCAGCAACCATATCAAAATGTCTTTTACAATGGAACAATTGAAGTTGTTGAAGTTGGCGGTTTTCTCAGCGTCGAATCTGTTTTTCTTATCACTCTGGGAATTGCCCTGCTTGTCCTCCTTGGTTTATGGATTCGTGGGCGGATACAGCAACTCTCGAAGGTACTAGATATTGGAGTTTGTTCTATCTTTACAATAGACATGGTCTATAGACAATCACAATCTGTTTATAGGATATCTTGTTTGTGGATAATGCAATGAGTTCATAATTTGATCTACTCCTTGTCCCTTTGTGGTATACTTTTTTTAATCTAGAACTTTTACGTATTTTGTTTTCATCTACTCATTGATGATGCTATCTAAGCTATTATGTACGTGTGCTTGTGGGTCTGTGAAATAATGGAAATGCCGAGTATGTCTTGATCCCTTCTATTTTTTCCAGGGGTGACAAATGAATTTTTTGCTATATCATGATCCTTGGATCTCCATATGTGCATTAAGGTCTTTGTCTTTATTGACTCACTCCAACAGTCTAACTGGTCCTTGTGTTCCTGTTCTTTTAGAAAACCAAGAGGGCACCTAAGGTTGAAGTGGGAACTGGGACAACTGATGCTTCAATGGATGAATGGCTTCAGGTGCGTTTTGCGTGATCGTGTTGATTTCTATAGCTGCATTTTCTGTTCCTATAAATAGTTTTTCTTCCGTTTCAATAGTTTTTTGTTTGAGACACTTGAACCCTGCCTTGTCTGGAGATATTATTTTCTATAAACCTAGTATTTTGACTAGAGACAACTGCCACTGTCTTGAGCATATATCAACCTGGGAATGCCTCAATAGCACATACAGCTATGCTGCTAGTCATTGGGTGTGAACATAGTGATCAAATCTGCTTAGTCATCTTGTTTAAGACAGTAGTGTGCCTATCTGTCTAATCATAGAGTGGTAGTGTTTGTTCTCTCTTCCCTACGTATCAATTTAAAGTATCTTTTTTCTCCGTGGATCAAAGGGCTGTGGTCCTTGTTTCACCCTCAAAACCCTCTAAATGAACTTTGCTAGTGTTGTATAGCCATATATCCATGTAGACAAGAGGCCTTACCCTGCTTTCTCACATCAAAAGTTTGTGTGAACTTTTTGTCTATAAGCAGTAGAACCGGTATGGGCTTGGTTTTTCATGGTATGGAGAGGTGGTATCATGATGTCAGATTATTTTCATATGTCATTTCCATCGGTTACCCATGGGGACGACCCGATAGTTCCGGGGGTGAGGGACGAGTCTGTTGTTCAAATCCCCATGCTAGCTAGTTTTCCCAGAAAAGGCAAATAATGCTTGTTCCTAGAGTAGGGCATGCCCAGATGTAACAATTTGGCTGAAAAACTGAGAGAGTAAGTCTATGTCCCATGCTTTCTACAAAAATCTGTTAAATCATAAATGGAGAGGAAATGGGAACTCCTTTAATTGACGAGGAAACATGTGTACTTTTATGTCCACATATTTAAACCCACAAATAAACTGGAAGAAAACTTGATTCAATTTTATGTGGCAAAAGCAGAAAAGTTATTCCAGAAAGTTTGTGTAGGTTTTATGTGAATGCCGCCAAAATAGGTGCATTGGCAGATGGATGAGTAAATAAGTAATTCGTTTAGCACCGTGTGCATTATAGACTTATTTTATTGCTGTACCAGATAATGCCCGATGGTTCAAACAGGTTTCATGAGCAAATGCTAATCATTCACATAGAACTTTGAGGAAATGAGTGCTCAAAGGATATGAGTCTCATGCAAGTATTTAGCTATATTCTGACTATTTGTGAAAATGACTGGCAGATCTGATGCAGAACAACATAACATTTCGTTGTTGTTCACTGTATTGTGCATTCATAGCTATACAGTTGCGTGAGCTGTGAAGTAATACTTAGGGGTGATTTACAATGAGAAATTCGTCCTCACATGATAGTGTTCCTCCTGTTGTTGATATACTTTTTTTACCCACGATATAGTTTTCTGAAATGGCTTGTAATAATTCTCTGCAGGGAACTGCTTATACTCAGTCTCAAGCCAGCAAGTCAAAGAAGAAGAAGTAGTTAGGCGTTCTGCAACTTCAGGTGCACAAAGCATGATAATTTGAGAAGAGCAGGCTAGTGAGACTTTGCACTGGACATTGGGATTTGGATAATTGAGAGAGCAGGAGTTTGCGGTAGTTCTCGGAGTTAGATTTACAAAAGATCTGCCTAGCTGTTGTAGCATGTTGAAGGATACTTTTTTAACATTTCTTGTCATTGGATATTCTTAAAGTCAGGATTTTCACCGGGAACTTGTATTTTTGAAATAGGGAGGAAACAATTGCTCTTGAACCGAGAGTTTTTCATAGTGACATGCTTGTTTCACTAATTGCCTTCCCGTCAGTCTTTTAACTTTTATGCTGCTGGCCCGTGGCCATCACATTTTGTCAGCCAACTGATTTGTTTCTCTAGCAGGTTGAGAATTTATTAAATAGTAAACTATCTAGTATTTTGTGCTCTTTAAGTGTATGGTCTGAAGAAAATTCGATTTATTCTGACTGTAATCTGCAATAGAGAGCGTGACGACTAGTGCATGGCACTCGTATTCACTAGTGAATATGGAAAGCAATGATGATGGGGAATGGATGTCTGATGTTTATGGTTGGTGGTGAAGACTACTTGGTGGTGCTGCTTATAAGTCATAACCCGCCTCTATTGGCAAGCATTGTTAAATATAGTGTAACTTCTTGCTGGACTTGGAAATGCATCGGAACATAACCAGTAGTTGTAACGGCAGTGAAAAGAGTTTCATTCCTGAATGCGGACCTGCAAATCTCCGAGAAATCGTTCCCGGGGTTTTAGGGGGAAAATTTCAAACAAGGGCCGTTTTCAAATAAGGGCATGGAGTGGATCTTGTTTCACATAGAGCCGGATAAGGGCTTGATTCAAGGGCATTTTCGTCCTTTTTTCCTTAATTTCTAAATACTAAAAGAAGGGAAACCCACACTCACTTGCGGCTGTGGCCAAGCCTCGCCGGGGTCCATCGCCAAAGCCACTAGGAAGGGTCGGTGAAGGCCTCACTGCGGCAAGTGAGTGGGTTTTCATTTTTTTTTATTATCGAAATTAAGGAAAAAGAGAGAAAATAAAAAAAGTAGAATGACGAAAATACCATTGAGTCAGGTCCTTATTTTAGATCCTTATTTAAAACAATGTTCACTTTAGACTCTTATTTGAGAAAATCATGACACTTTATGCCATTATTTGAGATAAAGTCTACTTCAGGCTCTCGTTTGAGAAAATTAGAGCACTTCATGTCCTTATTTGGAATTTCTTCTAAATGACAATCTTGTAGGGCTGTAGAAGTTGAAATAGCAGATGATCTTGGAGGTTAGTATTCACTGTTCGGTGATATGGCCCGAGAGGCGCTACTGATGTTGGTGGTTAGTCTCGCTCTCTGAATAATAGTGCAGCTGGTTTACTTTCGACCAATGACAGGGCAAGGAGCAATGAAGCTAGAAAACCAACTTGAAGGGTGACAAAGTTCTCCGGTTTACATGATTATTAGCTTCTTTGGTTGCTCATTAATGGATTGGTAAGAAAAAGTTGCGAATAGGACACGCACCTGGGAGATCGGGCTTTGAATGTTTTTCTTAAGTTCCCCTTTTGTGCAAGTCTCTCTGGTTGGTACTTGGTACAGTGGGGACTCAACATCTCTCTACAGCATTGGCCTGGTGACAAAAGTCGCCACCGTATTGAACTTTGTCATGCTTATCGTTTGACGTTTCTCTGTGATATGGTCCCCCTTTTGTTCCCTACCTGTTTCGCGTGAGGTGGAGACCGCCAGGATGGTAAAAGAAAGGAATCAAAATGCACGCTCAAGTGCCCCCGAAATTTGAAGAATCTGTCTCTGGCCAACCAATCCGAAGATGGAAAATCACATGAAGTGGCTACTCCTTTCCAGCGGTGAAGATCAGAACAGCTGTGGACTATAACATCCTAGCCGGGGAGAAATTGATCAGGTGGTACGAAAAGCTCACAGTTTCCAAGTGAAGTCGCACTTACGGCTCATGTGACTCTGAGTATGCAGACCGAACTAGATGGGGAAGGTTAACATCGGCACCAGTTTTATGGATACTGATTATCGAAACCGTGCATCTCATCCTATGAATAGAGATAATCATCATGCGGAAAGCACGTGTTCTTTTTGCACCAAAATAACTAGTTGGGCCTAACGTAGTTGAGTCTAAGCAATATAATCCGTGGTAATCGCCCAATTGGCCATGCCACAGATGGGAACCTTTTGGTCGGTCACCGATCCTTTGTCAATTGGTCCGATAGCATACTGGGCTACTGAAGGTTCATCGAACAACTCTGCCAAAATGACAGCACATACCTCTTTAGACAGATCACAAGAGGACTAGGTTTCTGCATCGGGGGGGCAGTTCGGTGTTGAATTATGACTTGGCCGGACAATCCGGTTGACACAGAACACTATATTCACATTCAAAAAGAAGTTGATCTGCACCTGTTTCTCTCAAAATGCCTTATATGGTCCCTAACTTTCTAGAGCTGTTGGCTTTTGGGTCAGCAAAGTATGAAAATACAGAGACACATTTTCAACTTCTGCGTGACTCGCAGTAATCAAAAACTCCCTAAACCCCATATCTTCGACAAAAAGCAAACCATTAATGACAGCAAGTGAGCTGTTTCGTGTATGAGCTGGTTCAACCGAAAAAGGAAGAGCTTTTTTCTTGGGCAGTTGGGGAGCTTACTCAATAAAGATTAGGATGACTTCGGTGCAAGCAAGGAAAATGGTATGTGCACGTTACTGTGCTATTCACTCCGGAGGAGCAAGTCAAGGTGTCCCTAACCTCATGTGAGGCCAATAACTGTGACATGGTGTGAGGCTTTTGCAATCTACTCTCAGCCTCTCAGGATCATTATATAACGTGGTCTAGCGGAGCTAGTTCAGTCATCCATTACCAGAATTTTCTCCGCCAATCCACCGTAAAGTCCCCATGAGGATTTGTGCGGCGCGTCTGTGCTGCTTGGCGTCCTTGCTGTTTGCTGCGAGTTTCTGCCAGGGAGATGAGGACAAGGTCCAGGTTGTTGGCATAGGAGAATGTGCAGATTGTGAACGGAATAACATTGATGCCAAGCGAGCCTTTTCAGGTGCATCAATTGGTCGTGTCACTATAAGCATTTTGCATGTTACATCTCCACTGGCGGTAATTCTGGCCTTCCGCCAAGCTGTTTAGGTTACCTGATGAGCTCGAGATGAATCGTTTGTGTTCCTTTCGCCCGCCGAATCAAACGAAACAAAGAAGGATGCAAGTTTCTAATACAGTTTGAACCTTCTCGCAAGCAAATTATTCGATCAGGGTCATTTTACAATTTGGTTTGAGCTATCTTTTTACTGCCCCTGCAGCAATAAAATCAACCAGTGTTCTACTACAGTGCTCATGACCGGATCACATATTTCCCAGAAATATTTTCTTCCGTTAAAGCATACTCTATAGTCAATGTCCACATGTCATATTACTTTCATGTTCTAGAACGGGATTATGAACAAGAGCATATCATCTGTGTATGATCATGTTGATGTCTTCTTTGATTGAATCTATTTTAGTCTTATTTGGACCGAGTCATCTGCATACGGTTAAGAAAGTAAACCAAGGGACAAAATTTTCTGGAATCTCAGTGAACAAAGTCCTATGATAGGCATCGTCGCTTGGTTTGCTTTCTTAACCATAGATTCCAACTATTTTTGTTTTAGCAGATGCATGCAATATAAGAACATCGAGCACGCAGGATGTGCAGACAGAAACACATGCCGTCAGGCAACACAGTTACAGATACCTTTATCTCACACTGCAGATCCATCACAAACTCATAATGTGGTATTCGAAGCTAATGAGATGGCCAATTTAATGATGTTTTGTTATTTCAGGAATTCGCGTGTCAATTGATTGCCTCACGCCCGAAGGAGAATACAAGAGAAGAGGAGTAGGAGAACTGAATGAAGAAGGGAAGTTCAAAGTACTGCTTCCCCCTGAGATCTTAGTAGATGGGAAGTCGAAAGAAGAATGCTATGCACAGCTTCACAGTGCAGCGGCGACACCGTGTCCCTCTTATGGCGGTCCCAAGTCCTCCAAGATAGTTTTCAAGTCCATTACTCATGGAAAACATACTTATGGGTTGGCCGATAAGCTAAAGTTCTCCCCAGTAACGTGCGCTTCTGCCTTCTTCTGGCCTTACTTCAAGCACCCATTGCCTAAGTTCAAACTACCCGTGAAGGGCTTCGGTCATCCATCATTCCCTCCAAAAAAGCTTCCTCCTCTCCCGCCGAAGGTCTTCCCTCCTATATATAAGAAGCCTCTCCCTCCACTTGCACCGATATATAAGAAACCGCTTCCAACTCCGATACCGACATACAAGAAGCCCCTTCTGCCACCAATACCAGTGTACAAGAAGCCACTTCTTCCCTTTGTCCCTAAATTCAAGAAACCGCTTCCTCCGCTGGTACCGATATTCAAGAAGCCGCTCCCACCTCCCATCCCCATATTGAAAAAGCCAATTCCACCCTTCCCGAAATTCAAGAAACCACTTCCCCCGCCGATACCAATATTCAAGAAGCCGCTCCCACATCCCATCCCTATATTTAAAAAGCCATTCAAGAAACCGATGCCACAGCCTTTTCCAATTTTCAAGAAGCCGCTACCACCGCCTTTCCCGTTCTTCAAGCCCCTTCCTCCATTCTATAAAAAGCCGTTCCCTGAGATCCCTCCCGAACAACCCAAGTTTAAAAAGTTGCCGCCCTTCGTACCGCGTCCTTAAAGAGTGTTGAAACATGATCTTCAGGTGTACGAGGAGGAACTTGGTTCCATCAAATGAAGGCTGATTTGAGAGTTTCTGCTTCTGCAATGATGCCTTCATAAAATAGGAGCACTGTTAATTGTGTCATGGGAGAATCGTGAGATGAGAGGATGAGTGCATAGCAAAAACCAGTGTACCGTCGTTACTTATTTATGCCAATATCGAGTTGTCTGCGCGTGACTTATTGCATTTGTATTCCCTTCACATTTAAGCCTTGTATTGTGAAGCGATTCCGCCTCAAGAGAAGTGTCACCTTCATTCTACAACGATGGTCGATGAGATTGAACATCATGTATCCAATGTGAACAATTTTAAGAGCTGGATCATATCAGCCATCCATTTCTCCATTTTCCTCCGAGTAACTCAATCGCCTATGGTCTCTCCAAGCTTATTATCAACTCTGTTATGATTTTCCAGATGGCCTGTTGCAATAGCTTTTGGCTCCTCACCATCATTTGATGGAGTGTTATTCCCTTGAGCTCATCAAGCATACTGTAATCCCCTCGTCGGGCACATAATATCAAGTCAGTTCGCCTAGCTCCCGAGTTGGTTGGCAGCATGTCTTAGCAGTAGCATTAGGTTCCGAAGGAGAATTGCAGGCTAATAAAGGTAAGGTACAGAGTTTTCTCTCAAGTGCATTTATGACTTGAGGCCATAGAAAAGAAAGAAAGGAAGGCATTCTTTATTGACTAAAGTAGCCGGAAGAGTCTAGCAAAGGTTCCTTCGCCAAAAAAATCGATGAGAATTTTGCAAAACAAAGGAGGTAGTTGCACTCGATCGGTTCATGCCAACCAGAATGGCACTTTGGATGTAAGTTTTTGGCCCGTTGAAAAAATGTCTGTGTTCAGAATTTAGAGTATATTCTCGTCGTCGATGAAAATGTTAAGGCATAAATCGTTGTTGATGATGAAAGTACTCTCCGTTGACCGATTTTCCTAAGCGATACGACTTGCCAACACATTAGCACACAATCAAGTGCTGACAACTGAAGTTGCCATGTATGAAGCTCGTTAGATTGTCCAAAATGGAAGTTGAGGCTCCCACTTTTGAACTTCAAGCCCACATTCGCCGGACCAAGAGCAAAAGCCCAAATCTTTTAAAGGCTACGTTTGACTTAGCTATGGAAATTGGCTTTTGAGAAATGCAAAGACCTTTAACCTAAAAGATTTTGGAAAAATGCAAATTGCATTCGGTAAAAACCCTTGATAGAGCTACTTTGGGTTAAGTAATATTTAGCAATTTTTTTTCACAAACCCTTCGCCTGTGAGCCAAATTTGGTGCTGACAGCCATCATGCAACCTCAGCCACCCTCTCTAGGCGAGGCGAGGCGAGGGGGGTCGGGCAACCTCGGCAAGGGTTGTGTGACCCCAAGCGATGAGGCTTGGGCTCAGGCGACGGTCGCTTAGGTCACGTGACCTCGCCAACCCTGCATTGGTCCTTTATCGATCAGATGTAGCCTCGTCGGCTGTTGTGCAAAGAAGATAAATAGTAACAATGAGGGGCAAATCGGAAGATTAAAAAATTGGCGAGGGTAATTTTGGAAGAAAAAAAATATTTAACCTTAATTTTAACATTTTGCGAATGGATGCAAATTTTGAAAGTCCAATACTGATTCTTTATCTGTTTTAAGCTTTCAGCTTTCCGAATTTTTTTCCATGGAGACCGAAAACCCCTTACAAGTCCAATTTCAAAAACCCACATCTTAAACCTCTCCGGCAGTCGGCATCCTGAGCGCCGAGCGGGCACTCTTCCCCTCTCTCTCTCTTCTTCTTCTTCTTCTTCTTCAACCTTCTTCAGTTCCGAGCGCCGAAGCGCCAAAATCAAACCACCTCTCTCTCGCTCTCTCTCGCTCTCTCTTTATGTGATTCAGTAGTCGGCACCAACTCTTCTTCACTTCCGATGGCGACCATCAAGTCCGTCGACGCCTCTCTCTGGTGGGACTCCTTCTGTTCCCTGCTCGCCGACCTCGAAGACGCCCCCCTCTCCGCCGACCTGCCTCCTCCCCTCGTAAGGCGCTCTTCCTCCTCCTCCTCGTGGGCATTTGGTTGCGTTTCCAGGATGTTGCGTGCGACGAGGCTCCCCAATTTTGTTTGCTTGTTCAGGTAAAGAAGCTGGCGGAGAATCGCGCTTGGTTCTTGGACACCGTGTTGCTGTTTAGGCCGCCGAACGCGAAATCGAAGGAGGCTTTGGCCTCGCAGCGGCTTAAGATCGGTTCTCATGAGCTTACTGTAAAGCCTGAATTGAGAGACAAGGCTTTGGCTTTCAGTTCCTTCTTGGTGAGCTAATGACTGGGCCGATTCTTGGCATTCCTCGATCGAGTTTTCTAGCCCTTTTTAATGTTTTTCGGTTCAGGTGTTGTTTAGGTTTTAGAATTGGACGGGATGGTGCAAAATCTTTTCTCGGTTGATGCGGTATGGAGTTTGTTCTTTCCCGTTGTAGGGTTTGGATGAGGTGCAATCCTACATTCTCGTCGAGAGGTCGATGGAGCACCAGAATGTGGCTGTTGATTTGTCGGTTCAAGAGTTTCCACACGCGGTGAGAGGCTTTCCGCTGCTTCTCCTTCTGTATAGTCATCATTTTCTTTATTTGGCATTCGCCAACTTTTGAATTGTTAGAACTTTTTCTACTTTACAGTTCTCGTTCCTATAAAATTGATCCATTTTCAGTTTTCACTTTTTAGCCTATTGACCTTGGACGAACATGGTGGATGAGATTTTTTCATGTGCTAGTGCCAGTGATGATGCATCTCTTACCCCTAGAGCTTTGCTTCTGATTTCCTTTTCCTATGTTCATGTCAATTTTTAGTACGGTTCAGTTTCCAAATAATTTACTTGTACTCTGACCCTTTCTTATCCCCGTAAAGCAAATATGCACAAATGGTGCACTGTTTTCTTTTTTTCTTTTTTCTTGCTTTAAGTCTCTCTTGTTAGATGGCTACAATGCGAACTTCTTGCACGTGTTTACCTAGCTAGGTTGCCTGGTGTTTGGCTGAGTTGCTCGATGAAAAATCAGCTAGTTGCAACAATGGTGTTACGAGAAAACAGGGGATATAGTTAATAAGCCAGGGTACTAGGTATTAGATATGGAGAGCAAAGGCTTGTTGGACTTAAGCTACTTTAGTATGAATTATTGACAGTATATTCTTGTTCCCTCTACTTTTTCAACATCTTGCACTTGTTAATCACAAGCATCGCTTTTAATATGCAGATATTGCTTCAGTATTACATTGAGAGGCAGTGCTTGCTGAAATGCACAAGGAGGATTCTGACACATGCCTGTATGTCATGAGCTGTCCTCATTCCCTGATTGACTCTAATTGTTGGCTGTCTCGGTCATATAGCAAACTTTGGATGACATGGATTTACAGAACCAAATCAGGGTGCATTAAGCTATTGCATTGCGGTGCTAATATCATGCTACATTGGGAATTTGCATGCTCTTTCACTAACTCTATGCCTTTTGTGCAGTATGCATCAAAGCTAGCTCTGGGGAAAGTAATGTTATCAGGGAAGAGGCACTTGAATTGATTTCTATTGGATTGGAGAGTAAATCCTTATCAGCCTTGGACACACTTCTATCTTCCAGTCACCCTGAGCAGATGGTTTGTTACACACTTTTTGCATCTTAATTACTTGTTACCCATTTTTGGAGATGTGTCCAGTTTTTTAACTGTCTTGACAAGGCAAGACCTGTTTTATGACACTTTTTCTTGTTGATAATTCACGTGCATGTCTGGTCTTCCCTAGGATGTTGATCTCTTCACTCTGTGGGCCGAGGAGACACTAACAGAAGTCAATCTGATTTTGGACATCTTGTTCCTTATGTATTATGAGTCTTTCTGCACGTGTAATGGTGAAAGATGGAAGAAGTTGTGCACCCTCTTTAAGGTTAGTTATGGTTCTTCTATAGCACGTTTTCTTATAATCAAATTCCTATAATTTCCCTCAGGCAGTGAAACTCTGCTACAGGATACCTTATCTGGGTCTTATAACTTCGAAAAGCTGGCCGTGTCAACTGAAGCAGTGCGTTCTTCTTACCATGCCAAAGTTCAGCTGCTTCTTATACTCATAGAAACCCTTGACTTGGAAAGTGTTCTTCAAATGGTTCATGACGGGACGCCTTTGAGGTTAATGCCTACTGCCTGGTTCTAAATCTCTTCAATGATAGGTTTTCCAAAGCGGAAGTTGGATTTCTTTTAAATGTTTCATCTATAAAAGACGGGGAGACTGTCTAGCTCTGGATTTAATCTAAAACACAACATCATTGGTTTAAAATGAATCTAGAAGCATTTCTGCCGGTGTTCTTTCATATGTTTTAGTGCCTTGACAAGTCTCTCTTTTTGCTAGCACAGATTTTGTTACGTTTTGTTGTAATGGGATTTTTGTGTACATCTTCTAGATGGTTCTATTAGTGAAGTGTCTCTCTGTGTAATTTCTGGTCTATTTGCTTGATCTAGTGGAAATCCTTTTGCTACTCAGGCAGGGTACGTCTGTCTTCTCATTGACCGATATTCAAGAGATGGACGCGCTAGTCTCAAGTTTCAGTTCTTTAGCAATGAAAGAAGCAGGCTCACTATTCCTTACTTGGGCAGTGTTTCTTCGACTAATTGCATCACTTCCTGGGAATGAGAATGATAATGCGCTAAAGGCATGCTCTTTAATTGTTTACCATGATCATTATGTATTCATATGATTATCTTGACTCTGATATCTTTTATTTGATTTTAGGATATTGATGCCGTGGGATACGTTCGTCAAGCTTTTGGAGCTGCATCATTGGAATATTTTCTTGAAATTCTTCTAAATGATATATTGAAAGAATTCGATGTAAGTTTTCTGAGTTCTTGTCCTGTGAGTGCATACTGTGACCAGATTGCTCATCTGCTTTGTCTCTTTTATCTCTTGAGACTTTGCTCATGTTTCTTTTTAAGAAATATTTTCGTTGGATGTGTAGTTTGGTGGCATCTCGGTGCCATTTCTGGTTCAATAACTGTATGTTTATGTTTTCTTTCTCTCTTTTACGCTATTCCTACTGTATGAATTTCCCGTCTGCAGGGACCAGTAGCAGGTTATCGAAGTGTCTTGAGAACTTTCATTTCTGCTTTTATTGCATCCTACGAAATCAATAATCAGGTATTGGTTGTGTGATTGTTTTGTAGCCGATGAGAAGTGAGATAGTCAATCATGGTTTACTTATACAACTTTTACTAACGTGCAGCTAGAAGATAGCACTTTAAGTTTGATATTGGAAATTCTTTGCAAAATTTACCGCGGAGAGGTTTGGATGTGTATTGTAATATTGTGAATACTTTAGTGCATATAGTTAAGCGGTCCATGATTGAGAGTATTCCTTTTTATTGTAGGAGTCCCTCTGTATGCAATTCTGGGACAGGGGAAGTTTTATTGACGGTCCCATTCGATGTCTTCTTTGTACGGTAGAAGGTGACTTCCCCTTTAGAACTGTGGAACTAGTTCGATTACTATCATCTCTTTGTGAAGGACATTGGCCTGCAGAATGCGCGTGAGTTGAATTCTTTCAGGTTTACAATATCTGCAATTGGATGCTTTTTTCCTTCTACATATTTGAAACTTGGATATTGTGGTGAAATTCTTATATATGTGTCATCTTCGCATACCATGATATTTGTTCCATTCATTTCACTTGAATGCCCTAAGTTGTGATAGAGTTTAATGGTCTGCAATATATGATAATAATATGAAGATGATGAGAGAGTGTCATAAATTATGAAATAGAAGGGGATAAGAGAATGTCTCCATTTTTTGTCACTTTCTTTATAATCAAGTCTGAATACTCTTTTGTCCCTTTGCCTCAATAATTTCAGTTTTAGTGAGCTCTAAAATTTTCCATAAATATCAGAATATGTTGGATGCAATAAAATCTTCCAAAATCAATGTAACCTCATAAATAATGCAACTTTAGTATGAGTGTAAAATTGGCATTGCTTTTATCACTGTAGATTTAAGCTGGTAAAAAATGCTAATTTTGTTTGAAAGAAATACTTTACTCTTTTTATTTATTCGCTGTACTTTCTAATCACCGTGCCACTTAGATCTCCCCAATTTACATGATCAATTCTTTGGCAGGTTCAATTTTTTGGACAAATCTGTTGGCATATCTTCATTTTTTGAGATTGATGACCATTCTCTGGTGGATGAAACCTCCCAGACTGTCGAGACACACTTACCATTGCAGGTTCCTGCTATTGAAGGCCTTTTGATTCCTGCTAAAACTCAAGGCCATGTTTTAAGAGTAGTTGGTGGAAATACTGCATTTGTACGCTGGGAGGTAACTATATGAAAGCATTGCACGTTAATACCTGTGTGAGTGATGTCTGCACAAATCTAGTTGAGGATGATGCCTTTTCTTCTTTCGATATATATTTCTAACTTTGAAGCATTAATAGCAACAGGAATATTGGCTCCATGACTTGATTGCTCCATCAGGAGTATATTCTATGTACCATACGATTCAGTTCTAAGTCTTAGAATTAACTTTTGGATATAGTATGGCCATTGCCAACTTAGATCTGGAGGGCCTAAATCCCTCATTCAGGACATTGGTGTTTCTACAATGGATTAGAGCGGGGTTCATATCTGTATAGGCTGATGTAACATCATTCAGACTATTTATTGTGCATCCAATGGTTCTTACATTGATTGTGTATTAACTGGGAGATTACTTATTGATGTACGTGTCTGTTTGTTCTTCTTTAATAAAAGTAAAAAGTACTTTTTTGCTTTCCCAAAATTTAAATATAGCCAAATTTCAAAAAACTACGGAAAACTTATGTGTAACTCTACGTGTCAACATTTATAATACTGTGAAAGTTTTAGGCGCTTCAGGTTAAAAAGAAAGGTCAAAGTATGTGTGTCGCAAAAATTAGATTAAGCAAAAGTTAAAATGCAAAAGTCAATCCAGACATGCCCATCATGAAAAGATTTTGTCCATGGAAGGGTGGTAAGTCTTTGGAAGATGTGAGTGGTATTGAGAAGTGCTGTATGGGTTGAAGCAACCTGTGATCTTTTGAGCTTCTTACTTGGTGTGTGTATGTTCAATGTGGATGCTGGTATTCTCTTGCTTTGTTAAGTTTGTGTGTGAACATAGTGTTCCTATATTTCCCCTAAGGTTCTGCATCTTGTGGTTGCAGTCACTGCTTTCCCATTATTTGGTTCCTTAGCTAAAACTTTGAGATTACTTCTGTTTAGCAATTACATTCTATGAGTATGATAATTCGCTGACTAAAATTGTTTTCTTCCCTTGACTACTGGTGAGGATTTTGCCATTTGGATAACATTTCTTCCTGGGTTTTCGGGCAGTAACACTGTTGTTATATAAGTGGCAATTCATGTTATTGCTGCCTTTTGCTGACAGAGCCATTGTTGGTACAGTATAGGCAATCAGGAATTTCTGTGCTGCTCCTGCATTTGGCTCAGAGGCTATACGTGGAATGCACTGAGGAGATAATTCATATTCTTGACCTGCTCAATCGGATGGTGTCTTTTAACACGGTAACTTCTTGGAATTGTTTTTGTTGTCTTCTGGTTTTGCAGTAAGTGTTGCTTGGGCTTGTTAGTCTATGCCTGATATATCATTGGTTATGCCTTTTGCTTATGATTTGTGAGAACCAGCTGGATGAGATGAGATCCATGATAATGTGGTAAATGAACTGAAACTATGAGTAAATCTGGTTGAAGGAGATGCAGGCTTATCAAGCAGGCATTGAGATGGTTTTTCATAACAATGCCTTGATGCATACTAAGCGTCTATTATTCCCACCTTTGGGATGGGTTGCTGTCACAAAACGATTCTCAGTAGGGCCTCACGATAATCAGAATTCTTGACTATATTGAGCTAGAACAACTTTTCCTTAACAACTTTTCCTTCTTGAATGCCTTGATTCTGTACAAAGAATTTCCTGCTGCTACAATGCCTTGATGCATACGAAGTGTCTATTATTCCCACCTTTGAAATGGTTTGCTGTCATAAAAAGTTACTCAGTAATACCTTGCAATAACCAGAAATTCTGGACTATAATAAGCTAGAACAACTTTTCCTTCTAGAAAGCATCATCTTTCATTTTCCCTGTAAAAGAACTCATAAAATAGGCTTTGTAGAGCCTGTACATCGCCAATTCTCAGATGAATTTGTTGGAGGTGTTTGAATTTCCTGTCAGGAGGACCGTGAGAAGAAGTCTGTTGCTGACTATCAATAAGCCTAGAATGGGTCCTTCCTAGGTGAATGCCCAAAATTTTTAATGGGGATCAAAATCCGTGCTGACCAATTATGTTTGCTTTTCTTTTCCTGACAGGAGTAGTTGTTGTTGCCGTGTTTTCTGTTGTCTAAATTTTACTTGCCTCATAAATTTGTCTCCACCATTCTAGCCTTGGGACTTCTGCGCTACATGAACATTTCTATTTTAGGTGTCTATAAACCAGTTGTTAATCTGGCAAAGTACAGGCTGTTTGTGAATCAGGCACTTGCATGAACACATTTGTGATGCATGTTATGAAATTTTTACTATGTTTTGGGATTCATTTATAACAAAGTTTTTGTATCGGTCCTTTATTTGCAGGGCCTTTGTTTTGCTTTGATGAACATTAGGAACACATCATATGTGCAATCAACTATGACAAATGCGGTGACAGAAAATAATAGTTGGTACATTGAATTGATCTGGTTATATTTTTTTTTCTGTTGTATGATTATTAGAAACCTTGTTCCTTCTATTCCTGTTATGTTTTCCTTCTTCATCTTGGAAATACTTCATTTCTCTATCCTGCAGGGTGGTTGAGGTGGTTTCTTCCTTGATCAGACATTTGCATCCTAGCTCTAGTAATGCTGCAACCATCTGCATGGGTGTCAATTTCTTAGCAAAGATGATAGAGAGGTACCTCCAATCTTTTATCCTTATATGTCTATTCACGACCTTCATGCCTGTCCTCAGTCCATTATAGATTAAAGAATCTGCTCATTCTTAGATTTGTTGTTTGTTTGGAACTTTTAATGCTATACGTACTGGAAAAGAACTTGGATTGCATGTGCTTGTGCCATTTGCATACAATATTAGTCGGACCTGCTCATAAGCATCTCTTTCTCTTCTGTTTGACAGCAGTTCCCCGTCTAGTGTTGCGGTGGTGGCTCTGAAGGCAGATATGTTTGATGTGTCCTCAAGTAGAAGTTCCTTTGAAGGTGACTATAATGGTTCATCCAGGTAAATGGTCGATGACTGCTTTCCCTGTAATTCTGAAGAAGTACTAGATTCAGATTTTGTTGCGTTACTGGACCAATGGCTTGTTGGCCTTGACACTTCTTTCTTCTAATCATGGTGCCAAAAGTGTATGCAATTAGGTCACGTGTGTTGTGTTGCATAGGCATAGTTTTTTTGTGTGCTTGCACTAGTTTGTTTTTTGATGAATGTCATTCAAACTACTTTAATGTGCCCATATATCTGCTACTTTTACTTCTACCTCTGAAAATTATTTGGAAGTTGAAGACTATGTTGACTTATCTTTTTTTTTGTTTTGTGTGTTCCTGCATGCCACTTACTCATCCTAGTAAATCATGGTTGCTTTCCGGGAGACTGGCAAAGATGCTATTCGTCGATTATGAGCAGAACGATTATGACTGCTCACTGACAGTGTCAGGTATAAAGAAAGATTGAATTATTGGTGTGTTAATCTTTTTTCCTGTTTTCTTTTCTAAATACTTTGCTTTGCCTTTTCTTCTGCTCTTTTCTTTAACTTTCCCTCGTTTTGGCATATTTTTTTGCAGTTAGTGCTCACCATAGCTGTTTTCTTTTTCTAGACTATTGTATTGGTGCATGTGCTGCTTAAATGCCTGTTAGTTTGTTTTTTCTTCAATCGATTCAGATATTGTCATATGCTTGAGATTGTTGACCAGTCTATATGCTCAGTATATACTTGATGATCAACTGTGAACCTTGGTTTTGCAAAGCATTTGATAATTGTGCCAAGTATTTGTATAAAGGTCATATCTCAGAGATAAGTCACTCAATTGACCATCTGTCTGGGCATTATAGTTAGTGTGTCCATTTCAATGCTTATGTGTGAATTTCGATATCCTAATTCACTTTGTTCTGTTGTGTACTCTGGAACCTTTTCAGTGCTGGAATTCATTATGAAGCTTGTGGAAAGTGGATTGGAGAATGATGCTGTCCTAGCTTTGCTTGTTTTCTCCTTGCAGTACATTCTAGTCAATCATGAGTTTGGCAGATATAAGGCAAAGCACCTTCGTTGGAAAGTGACAACTAAGGTACAAACCGTAGTTTGAGCTGCCACAATTTCATTTCTTCTTTTTTGATTCCAGGGTGTGCAGGTGTTTCAGGAATAGGGTTGTTAGCAATCTTTTTGTCACTGATGGTTGGTGAAAATCCAATGTTGGATAACTGCATGGGTTTGCGATAATGTCACATATTTGGATAACTGCTTGGGCGTTATTGACTCAAAAGCCAGCCGCTAGCTCCTAAAGTATATTCTTTAACCAGTGTTGCTTTTTAAACCCAAAAAAAGAGAGTAGGTGCTCCATAATTGTAACTTGGTTTCCCATCTTTACCTATTTTATTGTGACTTTAAGCTGCTGTTGTGATGCTTGAGTTCACTCTTTAGGTGCCTAATCAAAATCATGGATCATCTTATAGCAAGGCTTATGTTTCCCACTGTCGATATCATTTATCTAGTTACCAAGAAGTATGGTGCCAAATGCCCCTAAGAATCCCTTCTGATTCACCAAAATCCGTGAATTGGAAGAAAAATATTTGTTTATGTACGTACAAGCCAATTAAAGGGTTGAGAATGTCGGTATGGTTGGGGATTGCAGGTTCTTTGACCGAGGCACATCATGTGATCATGTGATATCAGAGGCGTGCATTTTAAGATGTTTTCATGCTGATGATGTACGCCTGTGTTCTGCAAAATTACAGCTTCTGATCTTGAACTTGTCATATTTACCTGGAAGATGAAATGCTTTATGTTCCTTTGTTACCCTGTTTATAAATAACCGATTTGTATTTGCCTCTGATTATATTGATTGGCTGATCATTACTGAGCAATAAAAAATGGAAATGCGTATAAAATTGAGCATGGTATGCCACATGGTTGGAGTTTTATATGTTAGGAATTATGCTCCAATACATCAATTTTTTACTCAATGCCTTTGCTGATTTAGGTGCTTGAACTGATGCGGACATGCATTATGTCAATTTCTTACTTTACAAAATTCGGTGAGGTTGTCTGGGATTTACTGCTATCTGATTCTTCCATCCACAGCATGCTCTTTCGAGTTGCTTGTACGACGGCACAAGCTTTGGAGGTGAGAGATTTTGTCTATTTGCTGTTCAAGACTAAAGAGATAGCTTATATGGGTATTTTAACTGATCTGATGACATTTCTCTACAGAATCTTTACGTGAACCGTCTCTTTGAATTATCGGACATTGAAGCATTACAGCTTGCCATCCGTTCTTCTTTAGACATTCTTTTTATCATGCTCTCCAGATCCTTGAAGGTAAGTGTAATGTACTTTACTCTATGGCATGCTTAGTTATTTGATCTTCTGAAGTAGAGCTGCTTCTTAGAGTTCTTGTAGGCCAGTGGGATGGAGGTAGGCTCCATCTCATGATGGCAAAAAAGGGGCTGGGGTGGGAGTTGTAAGGAGGAAAAATCACTGATAGAAAGAAAGCAGAAATAGGAGAAAGTGTGAACAGTTATAAAAGAACTGTTGCTTCAAGCATGGCATCCCCAATGATTTCATGAGAGCAAACTTAGTGTGATGTACAATTTCATTCTTGTACATGCTCATCATGAGTTGCGTAATTTCAAAACCTTACGTATGACTAGTATTCTTTGTTTGGGACAGGGGGTGAAGAAAAAAAAGATGGGTGGGTGGGTGTGGAAAGTATGATAAATTTTGAATTTTTTGCGAGGAGGAGAGGAGGGAGATTAAAATTTCTCTCCACTTTCCCTTCCCCTTGTCATCCAAACAGAACATTAAATTGAAGGACGGGTGAATCATTTCATATTACTGACTTCCTCTTGTATAGTTTCAAATCATGCTCAAGTTTTTACATTTGATGAGTTTCTATGGCAATCTTCTCTGTACTTATCTTAGCTGACATTGCGTGTGTGACTTTTCTCATACCTATATTTCTGTATGTTCTCTTTCAGGTTTTGTCTGCTAGTCTTCCCGTCTTTCACCAATCTGTGCTATCATCTACAACCAAGCCAATTCCTGTCACTGCAGCTGTTATGTCTTTGATATCGTACTTCCGTAACTGTGTATGTGATCCATTTAATTTCATAATTAACCTTGTTTTACTATCATAATTTGCACATCTCATGCTTGAACATCGCGAGATTGTTCCTCTTTTGGAGACAGTTTATTCACATAAGAAATTGTGATAAATGCTTGTTGGCACCTCTTAGAGAGACCTTTCTCTGCACACAAATGTCATGAACCAGGACAGTTGACAGCTCTCTATCCACATTCTCTATTGCTTACTTCATGGCCATCTGCAGATATCCTCCAGATTCTTCATGTAGCCCATCTCTCAGAAATACGGAAATTTCCTGCATGTCATTATTTTAATGTTTACTCCCATGGATGACAGTACATGGGAACTGTTCCAACTGTCTTGAAGTGCCCAGCAGTAGAATATCTTTTATGTTATTTTCTACCTCCTAATTTTTCTTTTCTTTTTTTCCAAAAAGAAAATTGTCTGCGATGTTGTATATAGTATAGTTGTTGATTCTTGAGTAGAACAAGGTGTGGTAAGTGACAAAAAACAGAGGATATTGTTCGAGGGTGGAGTTTTGGTGCTTGCAGACTTAGATTGCTCAGATTTTCATTTGAAAAAAAGAGTCGCATTTAGAATCAGCTTGTCTCTATTAACCTTCTGGATGTTACAGAATGAGAAATTACTGTAATTTTAATGGGAGCATATGGCTATCAGTATGTATGATTTGACAAGTTTGTCTTAATTGGGCATGTATTTGAACAAAAACCTGTTTACTGAAGTTAACAGAGCAGGGAGTCTTCAATGATGAAAACTGTCTGAAAGCTTACCTTGCCTAAGGTTTGATTTGTACCTGATATTTCCTAAATTGGTCATTTGGTTGATCACTTGATTTTCAGCTTTTTCTTTCCTGTTCACTCCATTGAATCTTTTATATTGTAAGAGATTTAGTGGATGCCTTTTATCTGAGCAGGGAATACAAATTGCTGCTGCCAGGTTACTTTCCATGATATTGAGAGTAGCAGATGATGTGAAGCCTATGATATCTGGGATCACATGCTTTAGTGTGGATGATAAGCAGGTTGGTATATTGTCAGTTGGTCTGGCTTTTGCATTTATTTCATTTTATCCTCAAGTTGCAAATGTCCTTAATTTCCTTTCCGGTGGACTCTTTTTCTGTCATTTGGTTGCAGATGATAGAATTAAGGCATGCCATCAATTGCATTCTGCAGGAAAAAGCACTTAGGAATGAAGATCTTTTCCTAGCAATAGTAAACCTGCTTACTTCTGCTGCACGTTTTCAGGTATGTTTTGGGTCAAAATCTTGTTGGATAAATGTGGTGCTCTGACGTGTTGCTGAATCGAGGACTGTCTACATCCAAGAAAGGAACCTTTGAAATTTCCAATGAGTTTGTCTCAAATGCTGACTATAGCTTTTGACAGCGTTGTTTCTTTGATTTTCTTTTGCAGCCAGCATTTCTTCTTTCTATGTTTTCCGCCAAAGAGCACAGCCCTGAAAGTGTCAAGCAGTCAACGAATGATATTTCATCTCAGACAAGGTTTAGAAAATCAAGCCTACTTCATTTACTTCTTCAACACGTTGAAAAGTCTAGTGAGCTCATCCAAAGGTATACTCTTCATCATGGTCTTTCAACCTGGTTTGATTCTGGTCACTTCATTTTAAATTTGCACTAGGCTTCACGTTTTGGTTCCTATGCCTTATGGAGTTAAATTCCTGCAACTGTTGATGCTGTTTGTTTCTCTCTCTCAGCAATCCACAAATAGCACTGGCTGTTCTAGACTTCCTGAAAGCTTTGTGGGAAGGGGCTGGCCACTACAAAGATTTATTGGACTGGCTCAAAAGATCTCAAGACTTCTGGAAACATCTGTCAGGCTTCATATCTCTTGCAGGCATGGAAGCTCATCTACCTAGAAAGTTGGCCGGAAGGGAAGGTCAAAGCCTTGCAAACAAATATCAATGTCAAAGTGCAATATTGGAAATAATGGCTTGTGATATGTTCTTACAAAAGAAGTTGTCACATGCCAAGTTACCTACGGAACAACTAGATTCGGCAAAAGTAAACGATGGACATGCTGTGACTGCTGAAAAGTCGAGAGTATCTGATCCCCAAGATCCTACCGGTGTTTTATCTACCTGGTGTCAGAGCTCTGTTTTAGAAAGTTTGGTCAAGACATATGCTTCATGCGGATATGATGGTGAAATCTGGTTCCGTCTGAAGGTTTGTTCCACCCTAATTGAAATTTGTGCTCTCTCATATCATTTTATAGTGATTTTTTTGTATTGCCTTGATGTGCTATTACTCATTCTTTTTTGTCGTTCAAGGTTCATAGTCCACATTTTTTGCTGTGAAAACCTTCTATGACGATGGAGCAGTCTACTTTTTACAAAATCATTTAGGGAATAAGCTTTTCACATGACCGCAGTGCACCAAGAAATTGATCCTATAATTTAATTTAGGGCAAAAGCCACCAAAAACCCTAAACTATGCCCATTGTGACGCATTTACTCTAAATTTTTTTTTGTGACATTAAAAATCCCAAGCTTATACCTGTGTGACACATTTGCCCTCCGTCAAATCTTTGTCAATGAGAACCGTTAAAAATCTGCCAACATGGGCGCCGGTATGCAAATGGTGTTGACATGGGGCTCATGTGGCTTAAGTGAAATAAAAATGACATTGTTTTGGCTGAAAATTCATCTAACAGAACCTTGACGAAAGGCAAATGTGTCACATAGGTGCAAGTTTGGGGTTTTTATGTCACAAGAAAAAGTTTAGGGTAATTGTGTCACAATGGGCATAGTTTGAGGAGTTTTTTGTGGCTTTTTCCCTTTCTTTTGAAAAATTCTGAGGGATGACATTCTTTAGAAGTAGAAGCATTGTGGTTTTCTCTTTGCTGTATAATTGTGGCTCCTTACAATTATGTGAAATTCTTCAGGTTGCTGCCTCCCTCTTCGCTGTGCATGTCATGGCGAGATTAGCTGCTGGTGACACAGGAAGTTTGTCCGTATCTTTAATTGACAAAATTCAACTTATGTATAAACAGGTTTGTACTGTTTTTACTATTTTGGCACTATACTGATGATTTGAGAACAGCGAAATTTTCGAACATCATATTATTTTAGTAAAGCATTTGACAGGACCTAGTGACCTTGCCAAGCACAAAGCTTTTCCCTTATCACTTGATTTTTTGAACTGATTTTTTGTCTGATTCCACTACGTCGTGAATTTTGTGTTGCAGATGAGCAGCCAACCTCCTTTTTCTGAACTTTTAGCCCTATATGGAAAACATGGCTATAGGTAAGAATTCACAACCTCCTTTTCGTAATGATGGAGATTTTTTGAAGAGTGGATAGTTTCTACGATGGCCATGGTTTAGTCGCCTTATTTACCTATATGGACAATGTCTATTTTGGACATTTCAATTGTCTAATTGCCAATTTACAAGACTTGGGTATATATACGACATGTGGCTGGTTCGCCAATAAGAAAACTTTGTAACATAAGATGTGGAGATTTGAGGAATTGTAGTGGTCATCACTACGCTAGATATCTTAATCCTTTGAGTGTCTTGTTAAATTACAAGGCATGTCCATATTGCATGGCTACCACATCTTAAGGGTCCATAACTGTGAGATTATTTGTGAATACCTGATCCAAAACTTTATGTGTCATGCCCAAAAAAAGGAGTAATTAGAAGTTAACAATAGCTATTGCTCTCACTTGTATTCCGCATAAGAGTTCTATTCCCAGCGTTTGTGGCACTTGGTTCCCACATTTTATGCAGAATGAAGCAAGCTAGAAGCATGGTATACTTGGATCTTGCCCTCGTAGTAAGCACGTACGATATTGTAACTGCAAGTCATCTTTCCACGCAATACAGAAGAGAAACTACAGAGTATCTATGAGATCCAAGTTGCACTAACTGAAGAAGTAAAAGGCTGGTAGGAGACCTTAGAAAGAATCTCAACCATTTCACAGAATGCAGGTTGTCCAAAATACTTGACCCAACCGAGTTACCTAAACAATCTTATCCTTTCGTTTTGAGTTGTTTGAACTTTTACTTTCTGTTGATTTTCCAAGACAGATTTGATCAGTCTTTCTATTGGAGAAAGTGCTGCTGTCTTTGTTATTTTACACTGTGAAATCTTTTTGTTAATTAGATGCTGTCTTATTGATTTGTTGATCTTAACTGAATATCACGTTTGGATATTGTGTCGAAGGTAAGTCGGGGCAAATCTTTAAATCCTTGATGTGTTGGGATCTTATTTGTAGTTACACCATGCTATTTACCATTACAGTTTACCATATTTCTTGGTTACTAGTTCACTTTACTATTACATAAAAATAGCATCTGATACTTTTTTTTTCTTCAGTGAAGGGAAGGAATTGCAAACTCTAATACTTAGTGACCTTTATTATCAAATACAAGGTGAGTTTGAAGGTCGAAAAATCAGTCCCGGACCATTCAAAGAATTGTTCCTTAATCTTGTGGAATCAAATTTTTTGCAAAGTTACCGACAAGAACAAGGTAACAGCTTTGCGGAGTATACTAGTAGGATCTACTTGTATGATGTTGTACGCATACAAGCTGACATCAGACTAGATTTATGGAATTATACGAGCTGGAGAGCATCTAAAGCAATTGCAGAAACAATGGTGCAGTGCATAGAAGATGCAAACTCAATGCTGTTGTTCTCAAGTTCGAAGCTTTCTGCACTGAAAGCACTCATCACTCTCCTGAGTGTTCATGACAGTGAGGTAACTCAGTCTAGAGACTCGCAACCTTCTTTTCCCTTAGACTTCTGAATTATGATATGTCTAATAGACTTCTTGTGCTAAATATAGTTCAACTCAACATGATCTTCGTGAGAGACTCTTTCGAGCCATTTGGAGCATTATTAATTTAACATTTGCCTATCTGTTCGGCCATTTGGAGAATTATTAAATTTAACATTTGCCTATCTGTTCATGCAGTCTGGCGAAAAGAAGGCTACAAGTGGAAGCATGATCTCTGTGAAACTTATTAGTTCCTGCGTATCTAACATATCGAATTGCATTCATTCAACACTGGAGAGATTGGCGCCCACCATGGAAGCTTTGTCAGATGTCTTTGAGTTTCTTGCAAGCCAGGCGGAGTTGGTTATTTATCTCATCAGGAAAGTGCAAACAAGGTCCTCTATGCCTGTTTGTCTGCTTGTATTAAGGACGTGTGTTCCTGTGATAAAAGTGTTGAAAGACACCAGGCCAGCAGCTACAAGGTTCAAGACTATGATCAATTTCTCTCTCTTGGTCCTGGTTTCAGTCGTGGAGTTCAGTCACTGCTGTTCGGGTGTAGATTCCATGGGAAATACGAAATTTGTTGAAGAAGGAGCTGAATTCTCTTATCTGTGTCTGGGCCACTTACCAGTTCTCTGTGACTGTCTTATGATGCCTGAGCTTTGCACTGTTTCTTTGACTACAGCAGACTCGATACTGAGAACAGTCTTGATGCCAACTAGTTGGTTCCCCGTCATAAAAGAACATCTCCAATTGCAGCATATTGTTCGCATGCTTCAGGATAAAAATTCTCCAGTATCGTCTTGCATATTGCTGAAATTCTTCTTAACCCTTGCACGTGTGAGAGGAGGGGCTGAAATGCTTCTTAATGCCGGTTTCTTTTCATCTCTCAGAGTGTTATTCTCTTACATAGAAGATGGGAGGCGCTCCTCAGCAACTAATAGGGTTAGGGATGTTTCGGACACATCTGACAAAAATGAAGGGTCCCAACATATTTGGGGACTGGGCTTAGCTGTTGTTACTGCAATGGTTCATTCTTTAGGAGACAGTTCTTCTTTCATTGACATTGTGAACAACGAGGTACCTTACTTCTTCTTTGAGAAAGCTGATCTAATATCCTATTATCTCCGTGTTCCAGACTTTCCATCTGATGATCCAAACAGAAAGAGAGCCTGTGGTCAAAGGAGACAAACTTCTCTAACTGCTCTGAAAGAAACTGAGCACACCCTCATGCTAATGTGTATTTTAGTGAAACAATGGAATTCATGGGTTAAGGCTATGAAAGAAATGGATTCACATTTCAGGGAGAGGAGTATTCATCTGCTGGCATTCATAAGCAGGGGTACTCAACGTCTTGGAGAATCTTTTAGTCAGAATGCGCCTCTCCTTTGTCCTCCTAACGAGAAAATTGAGTTTGATTTCTGCAAGAAACCGTCATTTGTTGACAGCAAAAACGGATGGTTTGCCCTTGCGCCTCTTGGATGTGTTTTCAAGTCCAACTACTCTGCTGTTTCTACTGCTCTGATCGTCAAGGATCGAGCTGCTGAAAACTTGGAGACAATCTCCGTGACAAGATTTTCAGATAATGTTGCCTTGCAGATCTATAAAGTCGCCTTTCTTCTTTTGAAGTTTCTTTGTTTGCAAGCCAAGGGTGCAGCTAAAAGGGCTGAGGAGGTTGGGTTTGTCGATCTTGCTCATTTCCCTGAGCTTCCAATGCCTGAGATTTTGCATGGTCTACAGGTATTATGATATCCTCATATTTTGAAGATATATGCTGAAAGCTACACATGATCTGAGCCACTCTCGTGGCTCTTACAGTTTTTTATTGTCCTTTCCTCAAAGTGATATAGCATCTAGTAGATTCTTCTATTTCCTGCTTTACTATCTACTTGCTTGTGGTCATTGCTTCTGCTGGCTTTTGACCTGCTACTACTTGGGAGTACAGGACCAAGCACTTTCAATCGTCGCGGAGCTGGGGAATGCCAATATAACAAGGCAAATGCATCCCGAAATCCAGAGCGTCTGTGAGCTATTGCTGCAGATATTAGAGATGGCCTTGTATTTGGAGCTTTGCGTTTTGCACATATGCGGTATAAGGCCGGTATTAGGGCGAGTGGAGGATTTCTCTAAAGACCTCAAGTCGTTTGTTAGAGGTAAAAGATGGCCACTACTTCCATCTAGTTTTAAAACTTCCGAGACCGTTGCTCATGGAAGAACTTTTAACCGTCTTCTTCTCCAATCTTCTGTACAGGGGTGGAGGAACACGCTTTTCTAAAAGCTTCGTTGAACTCCTTGAAACAGGTGATTGTGCTCGTCTATCCGGGCTTGTTACAGTCTGAGGGATTGTTGTGAAATGAATCATAGCTCCATTAGAATCTTCAATTGCAACTCCTTTTTTTTTATCTTCTTGGCACGAGAGGCTAAATAGATAGAAGATCATGTACAGTCTCCACCTCTTATTCCAATGTTGCCAATCTCTTCCGGCCACTCTTTGGCTGCTGTCCCGGTGTTGATTTTTCTTCTCCTCCAAACTTCCCGGGTTAAAAATTTGCCAACGAAGGGGTCATGTGGTATCTGTTGTTCGTCGAATTGTGGGGCCCTGTTCCTGCACGAATTTAAATGTCCAGACACGCGTGTTTCTCGTGTTTTAATTTTGGGTCGGTCTGATGTTGATATGGGATAAGACAAGGAACGATGATAACGAAACCAAGTGTGATTTTCTTCTTTTTCCTAGAACAAAGATTTCAACCGGGTTAACGGGTGAAGGACTGAGGATTGGAAACGTGCGAAGAAGGGATGATGAAGTCTTATTAGATTTCTGTCGGGATGAGTTTTGGCTCTTCCACTTCTTGACGGGTGTCGAACTAAGCGTTGGTCCCGTTGGCGATTCTTTTGTGCCCTCTTGATAAGGCGCTCTGTTGAGGGGTTTAGATTGATTTCTTTCTTTACACTTTTTTGGTCGAAACTGATTTCCTTATTTATTTTTTTGTTGAAAGAAAGATTTCATTCATCAATCAAAATAATAGTCGAGAGGTACATAGAATGCTCTCAAGCTTAGCAAATTTTAAATAACCGCACAACAAAGTAAATGCTAGAGCAAATAATAAACTACAGTCTACAGTGAGAAGCACATTTTCATCCCTCAAAAACAAATTTACCACCATAAAAGATTGGCGGTTGATTATCAGATTTAGTGGTGAGCACATATCCAAATTTTTCACTCTATTTTCAACAATTTGTAGTGCGTGTTTAGGTTCAACATCTTTATCACCATCGTCATGTAAAGATATCAAATATATGTAAAAAAAACTCATAGAAGTATATCTAGATTTATTTCTTAAGAGTATAATCCTTAGATCTTGATCTAAATCTAGATTGAGAAAGGAGAGCAACCTAATCTCGAAGAGTTGTGGAGTCACATAATGAATATCCTTCTCGGTGGCTGTCGACCTGACGAACGATCGTTCATTGAAATTGAGAGCCTACTGGAGAGCTTCAAAAGAGGGAATGATTTTTGAGAGATGAGCAGATTTGTCAGGAGAGAGACAAAAAAACAAAACCCTAAAGCTGCGTTTGACTACCAAGATAAAATACATGATATAATATGTTATATCTTATCCTGTGTTTCGTATATGTCCAGAATAGAATATATGGGGACATAGAGAAATGTAAGGGAGATAAAATAATCTTAGGGGGAGAGTGGGATGAGGTGTGATAAGATTCCACTTTCTTTCATTTAACTAGAATTCTTTCCTCCTTCTTTTGACTAGAATTCTTCCCCTAATCTCCATGCCGTTGCCACCCATTGCCCTCCGTCGACTATCGACCTTTAATCAAAATCCTCCCCCCAATCTCCTCGTCGCCCATTGCCGACTACCCACCTCTAACCAAAACTCTCCCCCAACCTCCATGTTGCCATCGCTCGATGCCTTCTGCCGTTATCGCTCGCTCGCCTCTAACCAAAATTCTCCTCCTAACCTCTTAGTCGCCTGCTGCCGGTGGCGATCACCCGCCTTTGACCAGAATTCTCCTTCCAACCTTCTCGCTGTCCATCACTGTTGCCTGCCATCACTGCCCGTCGCCGCTGTCGAGCTTCCACCACCGATACCTCACCAACAATTATTCTAAGGAACGGAAAACTAAAAAAAGTAATTTTAACTTATTCATTTCTAAAATGTCTAGTTCTATGTTTGATTTTAAATTCCCTGTTCACCAAACAGTAGATAGGATATGATAAAATCTCAGGATTTTTTATCACATCTTATCCAATCCTATCATGATTAGAAATTCGAACGATAAAATGCAACTTAAATTGATTTCCCTATTGACATGCCAATCTTTACAGGCTTCTTCTCGTCTTATGACGTGCGAGTTCTACTTCATCGAGTTTCAAACCCCATAGATTTTTCTGACTTTTACCAGTCTCATCAAAGAAAGTAGTGAGAGAGGGAGCATGGAACGAGGGCATTGAAGACTTGAGACGCTGAAGCATGAACGACATGTGTTATGTTTCCGTACACCCAACTAGTGAATCCTCCAGAAAACATTGAATATCTAAGTGCTAACTAGTGGTGGAAATATAGGTCACAAATCCATATTCAACCCATATTTAAGGGTAATGAGTCATAAATAGGTTGCTTTAAAGACTTAAGTGAGTCATAAATTGGTTAGTTAAAAATTTAGTGGGTCATAAATGGGTTAAATATACTAATTCATTTAAGTGAGTCATAAATTGGCTATTAACTATTTTCTGATTTTTTAAATATTTTTATTTCATTTTTATCTTTTCTTCTTTTCTTTTCTTTCGTTTTTTAGTTGTCTTCTTCTCTGTTGGTGGCCGGCCACGAGCTCGCCAGAGGTCGGCGAAGCTCGAGCTCGACGATCTGGCGAGGCAAAGGCCTCGCCAGCCTCTACGAGCATCGGCGAGCCTCGAGCTCGCCGATCTGGCGAGGCCGAGGTCTCGTCGGTCTTTGCGAGCGTCAGTGAGCTCAAGGCTCGCCGATCTCTACGAGTGTCGGTGAGCCTCAAGCTCGCTGATCTAGCGAGGATGAGGCCTCGCTTGCCTCGGCGAGGCTGAGAGCTCGCTTGCCTCTACGAGGC
>BCNH02000009.1:17396696-17437125 GCA_001662345.2 Metrosideros polymorpha var. glaberrima
CGAGACTCGAGCTTGCCGGCGTCGATCTGGCGAGACTCGAGCTCACCGGCGTCGGGCGAGCTCGAGCTCGCCGATTTGGTGAGGCCGAGGCGTCGCCGACCTTTGGCGAGACTCGAGCTTGGCCTCGCCTGAGCCGACAACCAGAAAAAAGAAAAAAGAAAAAAGAAAAAAATCGATTTAAAAAAAATAAAATTATAAAAAATTTCCTTTAGATTTGTATTGTATGGAATTGTTTTAGTAATAGTATTTTAAAAAAATCATAAAAAATAATTTTTTCTAGATTTTTAATTAAATATAGAAGTGTTTTAGCAATATGGGTTGGGTCGGGTATGGGTTGGGTATGAGTCAAGGAATTTATATTACTGATAAATGGGTCATAAACGGGTTAGTGGGTCGTTTTGGGTCGGACCATTTATGACCCGACCCGATCCACCAATTTGACAGGTCTAGTGCTCACCTTGGACCTTTTTGTCCCAACCTCTCTCCCTAATAACAACAAAACGAGCATGCGCCCGACTCCGTTTGACCTCCGGTAGTGGTAACCCTGGTAAGGATTAACCCAACCCGAGTTAATCTTTCAACGGCGGAGATCTCTCCACGTGTTGCAATCCAACGATGCCCGCCCCGCCCTCGTTCCTACAGAAACCCCCTCCCCTCCGACTTGCTCTCTCGCGCTCCGTCCATGGTCTAGCTTTCGCGCTCATGTTCTCCAAGATAATGTCGAACCCTAGAGTCTTCTTCGACGTCACGGCCGGCCGGATTGTGATGGAGCTCTTTGCGGACATCACCCCACGCACCGCCGAGAACTTCTGGGCGCTCTGCACCGGCGAGAAGGGCATCGGCCGCAGCACGAGGCCCCTCCACTACAAGGGGTCAGCGTTCCACCGGGTGATCCCGGGGTTCATGTGCCAGGGCGGCGACTTCACCGCCGGCAACGGGACCAGCGGGGAGTTGATCTACGGGTCCAAGTTCGAGGATGAGAACTTCGCGAGGAAGCACACGAGGCCAGGGGCGCTGTCCATGGCGAACGCGGGGCCGGGGACGAACGGGTCGCAGTTCTTCATATGCACGGAGAAGACGCCGTGGCTGGACGGGAAGCACGTGGTGTTCGGGCAGGTGGTGGAGGGGATGGACGTGGTCAAGGCCATAGAGAAGGTCGGGTCCAAGTCCGGCAGGCCCTCGAAGTCCTTCGAGATCGCCGACTGCGGTCAGCTCTCTTGAGTTTGCATAGTTGTGTAGTGAGATGCATGGATATATGTAGTCAATATGGTGGTTCTGTTGTGGGCTTTTAACGTGACGAGCTACCTCTAAATAAAACTGTAATCATGTTGTTATGTGGTTTGCACTTTGCACTCTAGTCCTTGAATTTTTTTAATTCCTTCAAATTCGGTCCCTGAACTTTCTCAAATTTTGTTCTTGAATGGGCTCACTGTGGTCTTCTGATAATTGGATCTTGATTTGAAGTGCCCGACTCAATTAAATTGGATTTCTATGAACGAACTTTATAAAACCTCTGTGCCTAGCTTGAACATAGGCGCGATCTCTCTCTCTCTGTCGGAGACGATCGAGCTCCATTAATATGAAGGCGCCATCTCATGCTCGAGCTCCATTAATGGAGGCACTCGTGCGACCTCGGATCTTAGGGCGTGTGTCCGCGCCCCAATGGCAATAGGCGAGCTCCATTAATTAAAAAGAAGTCGACCATTTAGAGAGGGTGATGGCGGCGACGGAGGAGTTCGATTATGATGGTGATGGTTGAGTTGGCGATGTTGACCATCCCTCGAGCTCTCGCTCTCTCTCTTGAGGCCACCGTGGGTGGTGATGCTGACGAAAATGACGACCGCCGCGGGTTGGTGCTCTCTCTCTTGAGGCCAACTTCGACTCTCGAATATCTTATTTTTAATACTTTATCTGGTTCGAATAAAAACCTAGGAAAATGTTTTTTTTTTTTAAATTTTGAATTAGAAAAAATAAAATGGAAGCGAAGATTTTTGAATTTGCGATTTGGTGTTCTTTTTAATATTTCACAACAATCTTTGTGGCTAGTTCTTCTCAAGAACGGAACATCAGCTAACAGTCGCCATGCTCAAGCATCAATGCATTTCTATCATAATGCACCTAACCATAATGCTTTTTTCACAAGAACAGATTCTGTCGACAAATTTGAGTCAAATGCGATTAATTGAGAAAAGCAAAGAAAAATTATAATAATACATCGTTTGCTAATTGATCAACGTCGATTGATTTGTGGAATTAAAAGAACCGTGCATTGGATTAATTTCTTCATTGTCTCCCGTAATTAATGGAAGCAAAAAACAGGGAGAAGTTTCAAATGGGGCTTCGAACCATGACGTTACCAACTCATGGGCCGACCAAGTACAAGAAAGAAATGAAGAAATGAAAGAAAGGCAGCGAGAGTGAGAGAGAGAGATACGCCCTTGACACCATGGCTTCAAAAGTGGCAGGTGAACGCATGTGTTCGCAGGTCGACTAGTGAGGTTTTCTGTTTTGGCCGATTCGTGAATTAGGGGATTGTGTTTCGAGAAGATTTCGTTTATATCGCGAAAAATGAATTATTTTAAAAATATATTTTAAAAATGATTATTTCTATCTCTTACAAAATGAATGTTCGAAAAATATTTTCATTGTTCACGAAGATGTTTAAACATACATTATTGTCAATAATGAAAACATTTTTCATCAATTTATTTCAAACGATACAAGCGATTATTTTCAGGAAAATATTTTTTAAATTATTCATTTTTCACAAAATAAATGAAGATAAGCGATCATTTTTATAAAAAATGGAGTTTATAAAAATTTATAATAAATGGAAAATATAAGACGTCATTGACACTATGGCTTCAAAAGTGGCAAGTGAACACACTGTTCGCAGGCCGACTCGTGAGGTTTTCTTTTTTGGCCGATTCGTGAATTAGGGGAGTGTGTTTTGAGAAGATTTCGTTTATATCGCGAAAAATGAATTTAAAAAAAATATTTTCCATTTTTTATAAACTCCATTTTTTAAGACATCATTGATCTGGTTTTTTTTTTATATTTAAAAATTAGTTTATAATAAATGTGGCACTAATATACTAATTTCAGATATTCCATGACACGAAAATTAGTTTTGATTAAATATGATATGAATATACTGTTTCGAAATTTTTGGTGGTATTGATCTTAACAACCGACAACATTCAATATCCATTTCCTCTCTTGCAAAGTTGGAAATGACAACATTTGTAATTGAAAATTAGAAGTCCACATTAACATTCCCAATTCGGAATGGGCTCGAATCATAAAACTATCAAAAAGCAGTGTCCGAGCCCACTTCTCCGCATTCGAGATCATTGCCGAATCTAGACCGTCCGTTCAATCCAAACCGACAAAAACCTCCTCCGGCCGACCGAATCTGACCGAGCCACTCTCCACCGTCGGATCATCCAAATTGTCAAACCCCACGCCCTCCAACTTTCAAAAGCCCTATCTTCGCTTCGCTGCCAACGGACGCAATCTTCCGTTACATAGTGAGAGAAAACCTCCTCCTAGAGAGAGAATCAGAGAGCGCGAAGAAGAGAGAGAACTCCCCCCCTCCCCCAAGCACGACAACGATGGCGGCAATCGTCTCCCCTTGGGCCACCAAACCTGGCGCGTGGGCCCTCGACTCCGAGGAGAACGAGGATGAGCTCCTCCAGCAGCAGAAATGCGACGCCGTCAACGGCGGCTCCGCGGCGGCGGCGGCGGCGCCGCTCGCCGACTTCCCCTCCCTCGCCGCCGCCGCAGCCACCAAACCGAAGAAGAAGAAGGGCCAGGCCATCTCGCTGGCCGAGTTCTCCACCTACGGCTCCGCTGCTCCCAAATATAAACCGTCCAAAGGCCTCACGCACGAGGATCTCCTGTTACTGCCCACTGGCCCTCGCCAGCGATCCGCGGAGGAGCTGGACCGGAGCGGGCTCGGCGGGGGCTTCAAATCGTACGGCTCTGGACGCTATGGATCGAACAATTCGGGGGAGGACTCCCCGAACTCGCGGTGGGGCTCGTCTAGGGTTTCGGACGATTCGAGGAGGCAAGGAGGGTTCAACAAGGAAGCGAGCAGGGAATCCTTGCCTTCGCGGGCTGATGAGATCGATGACTGGTCTGCTACGAAGAAATCGACGGTGGGAAATGGTTTCGAGAGGAGAGAGAGGGGCGGGTTCTTCAGTTCCCAGTCGAAAGCTGATGAATCGGATAGTTGGGTGTCGAATAAGAGTTCTGAGCAGCCGCGGTTCAGCAGCGAAGTGGGCAGAGAGAGGAGAGGGTTTAGCAGAGGTGGTTTTGAGGGTTCTAACGGCGGCGGTGCAGATGCTGATAGATGGGGCAAAAGGAAGGAAGATGAGGGTAGTTTCGGCAGTGGCGTAGGTGCTGATAAATGGGGCAAGAGGAAGGAAGAAGAGGGTAGTTTTGGCAGTGGCGCAGATGCTGATAAATGGGGCAAGAGGAAGGAAGACGAGGGTAGTTTTGGGAGTTCAAGGCCCAGGCTGGTTTTGCAGCCCAGGACGGTGGCTGTTAGTGATGGGGCAAAGCCAAAAGCATCGAGCCCTTTTGGAGATGCAAGGCCGAGAGAGGAGGTGTTGAAGGAAAAGGGGAAGGATTGGAAGGAGATTGATGAGAAGTTGGATACGATGAAGATTAAGGAAGTGGAGACCGGGGATAAGGGAGAAGGGTCTTTTGGGAAGAAGAGCTTTGGGAGTGGAAATGGAAGGGACAATTTACAGGAGGACAGGACTGAGGGGAGTTGGAGGAAGAATGATTCCAACGAGGTCACCGTGGTACCTTCCCCAAGGTTGGTTCAGTTTGTTGTTTGTGACTAACCTGTAGTTGCTTTGAAGAGGAAATTGACATTCTTGCATTGATGATTGTGTTGTGTTGTGTGATTTAGTAGATTGGTACTTATCCGAAAAGTGTTCAAGCTGATACTTAGTAGTCAGATTGTCTATGTTAGTGTGTTCTGTTAGGGGAATCCTACCTTTTGATGGCCTATGAATGGTGTCTTTTTGGAGGTAGTATTCGTCATAAACCTTGAAAATGAAGACAACGAGATAATACACTTTAATAGAAATATGGCGATGACATGTCTTGCTGATGTAACTATTAAAGCGTGCAAGTATGAGCTCTAGGTGGGTTATAGTTTTAGACATTAAAAAGGAAGTTAGAGAGCATGGTTCATTTAATTTTGGCTTGGATCCATTGGCTGTGCCATGGTAAGAAAGAAGCAGCGGGTTACCAAACATGAAGGGATGGTTGATGTTAGTCAGTAGGCAAAGCATGTTGGCTTGCTCGTGTAATCTGTACCTTTGATATGATAGAGAGTGCTCGATGATTTTTACAGGCGCGACAATTTTACTGGTGGAAAAGAAGTGCCATTTCTTGGGAGTTCTATAGCAGAAAATCTTTCCCTTTTCTTTTTCTTTACCTTTCTCTCTCAGACTTCAACTTAATTTGTTTTAAGCTTCTTGCTGTTTTTGGGGAAACTCTAAGAATATGAGAGCTTCATCCGTGATGACTTATTTTTTCTTTAACATCTGCCTCTACAAAAGGGGCAAATGTTTTGCAAATGCGTCAGGGAGTAATTATTTTTTGCTTGTCCAAACAAATTTACAATTCCCGTCTCATTCTCTTCCATTTAATCTGGATCTTGTGGATTTTTTTGAGAACTTTGTTTGCAAGCTCTTTAACTTTTGTTATGTACTTTAAACTTTAAAGCATGGTCTATCTTTTGACTTAAAATGCTAATGTGTCTTTTTGATTGCCTCACTGTGTTGGTGTGAGGCGGTGTAGTATTAGATGCAACTAATATTGTTTATTCGTATTTTGTATCCATTGTTTTCTCATATTTGTTAGTTTGTTTTGGTCCTTTCATACGATGATGTTGAATATGATGCAGCCCTTTTCATCTGTAGAATTCACAGTGGAAATTACTAGGAGCCATGTACGAATATAATTTAACATGCCCTAGAGTATATAGTCCAGGAAGTCGGGCAGGCAAAGCAACTAGTTGGTTATTGTAAAGCTGCGGATCTCTTCATTTGAAAGTGGTGTTTCTTTGTTTATATAGAAGTAGTTTTCTCTACCTTTCATTGGTTGGAAGTTATGGATATCGTGGGAGAGAATAAGATGCATCCGATTCTTTCATCATGTAGTGCATCTCTAAAAGCCTAGAAACTCATGTAGATTCATTATCTTGCAGCGTCGAGAAGGATGACGATGGAGTCGAAGGAAACTAAATGGCGGAGAAGTTTCGCATCACGACAGCTTGAGAGGAAGAGGAAGAGGAAGAGGACTTGCTCTATAGCGGATTAGCAGTTTTGATCTGGTTGACTTGCGCTTTATTTATGGCATCTTTGTGTTTGGTTTTGATTTTTCATGTCCATCAATTATGTGGAGAATTTTTTTGGTCGGGTTTCGCTTGTTACTAACGCATGTTTGGTGGCGGTGCGTATAGTTAATTTTTGTGGCTTCGATGTGGTTGTTCCGACACTGCGACGACAGTGATGAGAAAGACTAACTTAAGGTAGTGACCGAATAAATGGCATGTCTTTGGTGCTGTTAACTTCTCTTCATCTGTTTTTCATTTATGCACTAAGACTCGAGATTTGCTGTTGACTTATCTCTTTGGTGCTGATTGATTGGGTTTCACCCCATGCTATTGCTATCGAACTTCTCTTCATCTGTACCTTCTTTTTTTAATCGATATCTCTAGACTTGATGAATCCCAACAGAGGCGTGGGTGTGGTCTCGCCCACACGCATCAAATGATCAGAGCTACCCCTAGGTTAACCTAAGATGTCGGAAATGGAAATGTTCATGAAACATGACCATACGAACCTCGAAATACAAAAGATAAACTTTACATTATAAAGTGTTATAAAATCATGTTCGTAATTAAAGATTAAAAAGCAACCGGGAACACAAAACTGCATTTAACTCAGCTTCCAACATTGATTTTGTCATGCTTTCATTAATATTTGACATGAACAATTTTCTTTTACACTAAGTTTAGTGATTTCAAATTCACATGTCATGTAAACTAAGGACTCTGACTTTGTTGATAATACAGAAGATTCATATGATAGAAATGACAATCGATTCCAATAGTTGACTTCAATTACTTTGGAAGTCAACTCACTTTGAGTCCACTATTGTCAACAAGCAAAATTTTCTCACTTGGTATGTAAAGATTTTAGATTTTAAAAAAGGATAAATACCACAAAAAAATTCAAATTATGTCAACTGTGATGCAAATACCTTAATTTATTAAGTCACCAAAAATCTTAATTTTTCTACTGTGACACAAATACCTTAATTTTTTTTTGTGCCTCAAAAAATCCCCAATTTATACATATGTGATATATATATATATTCTATTTCAGTTTTATTCAGAGTATCTTTGTCGTGTTGATATAAATTTGGGGTTCTTTAACAGTGGATAATTTTAGGGTTTTCAGTGATGCAGAAAAAAAATTTGAGGTATTTTTGTGACGGTGGATATAATTTGAAATTTTTTGTGTCATTAGCCTTAACAAAAATCAAATATTATGGAGAAAACTTCTTCGCCACTTGCACTGCACTTGAAGTTACAGTCTCTCTCTCTCTCTCTCTCTCTCTCTTCAAGTCTCAACATTGACCCCAGACACGAACTCCTAACACCGATCTCCATTCGACGACGACGACACCCATGACTTCCCTCTTCTCATTCTCACTCGCTCTCCTCTCCCTCTCCTTCCTCACGACTGCCATCGACGTTTCTCAGTTCACCTTCCACGAGGCCACCATCGAATCCATCCACCTCGCCTTCGCCCAAGACAGGCTCACTTCCCGCCAGCTCGTCGACTTCTACCTGGACCGAATTCAAACCCTGAACCCCTCCCTCCGCAGCGTCCTCGAGGTCAACCCCGACGCTCTCCATCAGGCCGATGAGGCCGATCGGCTTCGAGCGGAGGCCGGTGGCAACGGGACCCTGGGGGATCTGCACGGGATCCCCGTCCTGCTCAAGGACAGCATTGGCACTGACGACAAGATGAACACCAGCGCCGGGTCGTACGCGCTGCTGGGGGCTCGCGTCGCGAGGGACGCGTTCGTGGTGGAGAGGTTGAGGAGCGCCGGGGCTGTGATCTTGGGCAAGGCGAGTATGAGCGAGTGGTACTCGGTCCGGTCACCGGAGATGCCCAGTGGTTGGTGCGCTCGAGCTGGACAGGGCTTGGTAAGTGTAGTCGTGCATATTGCTCGTCCGTCCGCAACTGCGCAATCGAGGTTTTGACAATGTTTTGATTGTTGCGAAATTTAACGCGCCTGTAATGAATCGTGTAATCCAAGCATGTGTCGGATGATTGATTTGATGATTTACTCCTACTTCGAGGGAAGATGTAGTGTAGGGAACAGTGAATGACTAATGTTGATATTGCAAGCTGTGATGAAGAGACATAGATGTTGCACGTTTGGAGGATGAATGCAGTCGCAATTGCGACATGCGGGTGAGCGTGCGCATGTCAAAGTATGCATACTTGTTCATGTAGTCATTTAGGTTGTCGTAGATGTTCAGTTTCGTGGTGTGCTCCCTGTCAAGAACAGGGGAATAAATGCCTTTGCCACTTTACTTGGCACTTCTCATGGGGAATGATTTCACGAATAAGGTTGCGTGGGCTATTCAGGTGAAGGCCTACTTCTTGTTAAGTCCTTCTAAGGTTTATACTGATCTCAGGGACAGATGAACATTTTGTCAGTGGGTTCATTGTAGAACGTAAGAAATTTTTATACATAGTTTGATGATATTGTTAGTATTTTTTCCTTCTGTCCCTTTGGAATATCGATGCAAACATGTAGAAAATCTTAAGCACAATGATCTGTGAATTGATTTGGTGATATCGTACTCTCTCTTTTTTTTCCTGTTTTTTTGGGGTAAGCAGTTCATGTTATTTGTCACAAGTTGTGTGAAAAACACAAAGTTACCCCTTAATCTAAGTTCTTGATCTGGAGTCCTTGAATCCATGCATTATTTTCTCTTAATACTTGTTTGTGCTTCATATATTGTAAAAAGGGATGGGTGCATTGGAAATCCTAAAACTTGTCACGAAAGTGCAATTGAGTCTTAAAACTTTCAAAAAGTGCAAACAAGTCCTAAAACTTGTCAAATTGGTCCAATCAAGTCTTTCCATTGATTGTACTTTTTGAAAGTTTTAGAACTTGGTTGCACTTTCGTGATAAGTTTTAGGACTTGGTTGCACTTTTTGAAAGTTTTAGGACTCGATTGTACTTCCAAGACAAGTTTTAGGATTTAATTGCACTTTTTGAAAATTTTAGGACTCAATTGCATTTTCGTGACAAGTTTTAGGACTTCTAATGCACTTGTCTCTCGTGAAAATAATCATCCATGACATGTCCACATTTAAAAAACTGTATTATTGGTTTGTTAACCATGTTTATATCCTTTGACCAAGTAACAGGACAATCATTCATTAACAAACTCTCTATGACGTTTACATGATACAATTTGTATTTTTATTTTGGATCTTTCACACAAATAATTTTTGTATGTTCTTCAATGTTTATACTTCTTTCTTTCTTTCAGCTCGAAATTTCAAAATTTGTTTTCTTTTTCTTGGAAACTTTTGTAGACATCTTTATAGTGTCACTAATGTTGTTGACAGTGGGTTCAATCTCCAAAGTAAAATTGTCAAAACAAATCTTCCCAGCAAAATACACAAAGTATGATGTAGCCTTTGGAAGTTCAGTGGGCGCACTTGCCCCCACTGCACAACACTACATGCTGTCTCTGTGATCTTTGATTATGTTGGCTTGATAAGATACTTTTATTATCAACCTTGGTTCTCTATGTAGCGCGCTTGTCATGCAAAACAACATGATGAATAATATGAAGCTGTGCTTCTCGATAGGTCCTTTAAAGGGGCATACTGTTCTTTTACCCCCATGTCCAAAGCAAGAGTTTTATCTACTAATTGTTCTCGTTTTTACTTTGCACATATTCAGAATCCTTATGTGAAGTTGGGGGGCCCATGTGGTTCCAGCAGTGGCTCAGCAATAGCAGTGGCTGCAAACATGGTTACTGTGTCATTAGGGACTGAAACAGATGGTTCCATCATCTGCCCAGCTGATCATAATTCGGTTGTTGGTTTCAAGCCCACGGTTGGACTCACTAGTCGAGCAGGCATTATTTTAATTTCACCACGCCAAGACTCAATTGGGTAAAGTTTCACAGTGTGGGACCGTGGTTCCATGATCCTGTAGTCTGTTCGCTTAAGTTCTATACTGTCTTATATATGTATATGCCACCTTGTAATTTTAATTTCCTTGTGGTACAGGCCCATAAGCAGAACTGTGTCTGATGCAGTCCATGTGCTTGATGCGATAGTTGGATTTGATCCAAGGGATGAAGCTACAGGGGAAGCAGCCAAATTCATACCAATGGGCGGTTACAAGCAGTTTCTTAGGGAAGATGGTCTTAATGGAAAAAGATTGGGCATAGTAAGGAATCCTTTTTCAGACTCTAAGGGATCCACTGCTGCTTCGATCTTTGATCAACATCTTGTGACATTCAGGTGAGCATAAAGTGAGATTAGCGATGCAGACCGCTACCTGTTCTGAATTAGGATCTACTGCACCAGCATCTTTACTTAGAATAGTTGATATTGAAGTGGTTGTAATCCAAACTGTTATTTATGTTATTTTGATCATTTTTTTCTTTTGGTAAATTGAAGGAACAACGGTGCAACTTTAGTGGATAATTTGGAGATTGAAAACATTGACATCATCCTGAATCCATATCAGAGTGGTGAAAGGACTCTACTTCTAGCTCAGTTCAAGCATAATCTAAATGAATACTTAGGAGGATTGAGCAACTCTCCGGTGAAGTCGCTAGCAGAAGTTATTGCCTTCAACACCAACAATCCAGATTTGGTAAGTATTAGATCATAGCAATGGTGATGGAGGTCTTAGATTTTCTCTGAACTCTCTTCCACTGCGTAACAAGATGTAGCTCACCAGTCTTCGCTAGAAAAAAGATTGATTAATTTCCTAATGTTTCATTAACCTTCCGATTAATACTCACTAACTCAACCCTTAAAAACTGCAGGAGAAGATGGAAGAGTATAATCAGGATGGGTTAATTGCAGCACAGATGACAAACATACTTGACGAGGAAGTTGTCAAGGCAGAAAATATGATGAAAAAGTTGTCCAAAGAGGGATTTGAAAAACTAATGAAGGAAAATGAGTTGGACGCTATGGTGACACTAGGTGCAAATGCTGCCACAATTCCGGCAATTGGAGGCTATCCAGCGCTAACTGTTCCCGCTGGATATGACGACAATGGAATGCCATTTGGGATTTGCTTTGGGGGATTGAAGGGATCGGACGCCAAGTTGATTGAGATAGCCTATTCTTTTGAACAAGCCACGAGGATGCGTAAACCTCCTCTTTCATTTTCTTCTGAATTTCACTATCAGTATTATGAGTAAAGCAATGGAACCGTGTGGATACATGAGTTTTCCACTTCATCTCACCTCCAGGTATAGTCTTCTTGTTGTGGTTTAGTTCCATTATTTCCGACGACAATGAGTCAGAACTGTGAGACTAGGTAAGATGTCTCTTACCTAGCGTAGAGATATGAGGTTCATGTTATCTACTGTCTGGTCTGACTGTTACATAGAGCTTGTCTGTAACATCTGTTATTTGAGGATATTTGACCAGTAACTACTGCAGTGTAAATAAGTTCTAGTTAGTTGATTTACTGATCATAATTTTTTCTTGCCAGGACACAGGTTTTAGTTAGCCCATGCTTGATATATTAGCTACATATGATCTACGCTTTGTCAGAGTAAAACAAGGCCCCTTCTACAAATATCCCGGGAATCGTTTCAGAATTTCTCATGTCTGCATTCATATCAGAGTGAAAATGAAACACTTTGATGATTTTAGCAGTGACATGTTATGCGTGCTTATCTCACTGTTCGCAATCCAAATTTCACTTCTGCCTGGCAATCATGATGTGCGTGATTATCTTGCTTCTTTTCCCTTTCTTATTGAAAGTGCGCGCATGTGTCGCATTCTGTTATTTTTCTTACCTCCATTACTCAGCCATTCTTGCATCTTGACGTGCACGTAGAAGCAGGCCCATTGCCTTCGGCAGGAGGTCTTGAGTAGTAGAGCAGACAATATGATCGTCATGCAGGACTGCTAACTTGGAAAGATACCAATAGAAGTTTCAAGTTTGATGCTGATGAACCAATGAATTTATATTGTTCACCATAATCACGGCCACCTCTTTCTTCGTGTGATTTTTTTTTATCTTTGCGTTTCCCTAAATGAGGAATTACAGATCCTCTCCTGATTCTGATGAGTGGTTCTCGGCTTTTCTGTTTATGCTTAAGTTTGTCCACTGTCGCACTAAGTGCTGGATTCATCTGATTGATATCAGCAAAAAATCAGACCACAGAAGAAAAAAAAACCCGAGTCTTTACCAACACTGCCTTTAAATCACGCCGAAGAAAATCGAAAGCGACCTCATTCGACACCAGGTCACTCCAACTCATCTATGTATAGAAAAGATGCAAGTAGTCTTTGATATGTGTTTAAATCAAAGTAAATGTTGATCAAGATTCCAATTGCGGATTAAACAATCTTAATTCGACCATCTACGCTTTCAGATTAGAACTACTGAGCTCTTAATTTGGCTCGAGATTCTTGCAATTTAAAATGAGTCACGATAGCGAAAAGTATAATATAAAATACGTTCTTTAGTACTATTCACGCGGAATGACATCCGGAATGACGTCGGGAATGACGTATCACTCTGTTAGGTATGAACTGTGAACTTATGAAATCCCACACCTCTGTTGAGTGTGAATATTTATGTCCTCTTTGAATCCGTATCCTTCTTTTGTTTTTCTCCTACTCTGCTGTGAATTCTGCTCTGACTCACTCTACAGCTCTCCCGGACCTCGATGAGCGGTTAAACTATGGCTACCGAACCTCCGCTCGCCTTTTACCAATCACGAGTGCTTCTTATTCTCATTGCCACCGAGTTAGTCGAGCTCCGAACCGTCGCTCTAGCTCAAGCACTCTCCCTCGAAGAAGCGAGCGCACACCATCTCCAGCTTGCTTTCAGGCAGAACAAGCTCACCTCGAGGCAGCTGACTAAGTTCTACCTCTACCGGATTCGGAGACTCAACCCACTCCTCAGAGGGGTCATAGAGGTGAACCCAGATGCGCTGCGCCAAGCCGATAGAGCAGACCGAGAGCGAAAGGCGACGCCTTTTGGCTTGCTCTCTGTCTTGCACGGGATCCCTATACTGCTCAAGGATAATATAGCCACCAAAGACGAGATGAACACCACAGCGGGCTCCTTCGCACTTCTCGGCTCGGTTGTGCCTCGGGATGCTGGTGTGGTGGCTCGGCTGAGGAGCGCCGGAGCCGTGCTGCTGGGGAAGGCGAGCTTGAGCGAGTGGGCTCACTATCGGTCTTCTGGTGACACCAGTGGTTGGTGTGCCAGGAGCGGCCAGGGAAAGGTCAGCCAAACAACCGATCCACTTCTGTATTCTTGTCTATCTTTGCTAGGTTTAACAATTCAAATGCTTTTGTGTGAGGCTATTAGCTTAATAAAACCTCCATACTTAAAGTTGCATTTCGTGAAAAATATTCGAAGAGTGCTGGGCTTTTAGGCAAATGTGCCACGGGGATAAATCATTACAAGAATCTGTCGGGAATTAGAAAATCACGCGCTAGTGAATGCGCCATGATAGCTGCTTATGAAGCACTTGAGCTGTTTGTCCAAGAAGATGCAGATTCGACATAATAATATAAGGAAAGCCTCATTTGGATCTATTTACTTGATGCATGACATTAATACATTTGAACACAGAATCCATACAATCTATCAGCGGGTCCATGTGGATCAAGCAGTGGGTCGGCCATATGCGTCGCAGCGAACTTGGGGGCGGTGTCGCTGGGAACAGAGACGGACGGCTCAATCTTGTGTCCCTCCAGTTGTAACTCAGTGGTGGGCATCAAACCCACCGTTGGCTTGACGAGCCGAAGTGGGGTCGTCCCGCTCGCTCCCAGACAGGACACTGTCGGGTAAGTTGTGGTGAAATACAGCGACACTCTTTATATTCACGGAAATTACTGGAAACATGTGAACCGCTATATGTGGGATTTCTCAGGCCAATGTGCAGGACTGTTGTAGATGCTGTCAATGTCCTCGATGTCATTGTAGGATTCGATCCTTATGATGCTAAAGCCACGAGAGAAGCGTCGAAGCACATACCGACAGGGGGCTACAAGCAATTTCTCAAAGCTGATGGGCTCAAAGGCAAGAGACTTGGAATCGTTAGGAACCGTCACTTCGACTCCCGCTCAGGATCACTGGTCGCCAAAGCATTTGAGAGCCATTTTAACACCCTGAGGTAGAGTTGATGGTGATATTAATACCCATTAGTTCCTCAAGTTTGGAATGATTTAATGCGACATATAATATATGCATATATTTTCATTCCTTTTAATGGACAGGAAACAAGGTGCAGTATTGTTGGACCACTTGGAACTAGCCAACATCAATGAAATCTACTCTAATAGCGGTGAAGATCTAGCGATGTCGGCCGAGTTCAAGCTAGCCCTGAATACTTACCTTGGAGATTTGGTTGTCTCGCCAGTCCGATCCCTTGCGGATGTAATTGCCTTCAACAACAAGCACAAGCACGTGGTGAGTTAGAACTATGGCATAGCAATGTATGTCACCATCTTTTAATCGACTCAAAAATTACGTAGTCACACAATGTTTGGTAAACATGTAGCAGAATGAAGCAAGGGGGCAGAGATCCTTACCAGGGATACCCTGAATAATTTCTCGTTTCAACACCATCTGCAACTTACATGCATAGATATCATCAAACACGGTGCATAAAATACGTGCAAGTACTCTATGCGAACGGGGAGATATGAACCTTACAGTTTTCCGATCACGATTGATTTACCCTACCCTGTTTAACTCTAGGTTTTAGTCACCAAAATGGCTGTTCTTGCAGGAAAAGATCGACGAGTATGGCCAGGACTTGTTGCTCGCAGCACAAGCCACGAATGGGATCGACGAGGCTGTGAAATCAGCATGGCGAAACATGGACAGATTGAGCCGAGATGGGTTTGAGAAGCTGATGAGGCAGAACAAGTTGGATGCATTGGTGACTCCTCGTCATTGGGGCAGTCGGGTTCTTGCGATCGGAGGCTTCCCAGGAATAAGCGTGCCTGCTGGATATGATGAGGAAGGAGTGCCCTTTGGGATTTGCTTCGGAGGCTTGAGAGGCTCTGAGCCTACACTCATCGAAATCGCTTATGGGTTCGAGCAAGCCACCAAGATCAGGAGGCCTCCTTCGTTCAGGCGGTGACTGCGAAGATTATCTAGTGAATATACTTGTATCTCGGTCCGGAGTCTTGCATGTGTGGTGCTTCTCTATTATTGGATTAGATCCAAGTGATGAGGCAACAGAGGAATAAATACACAATCAAATTGATGCCCACTGGCCGGGATTGAAAATTTCAAAGATTTAAGAGTTGAGACTGTCCAACAATAACGATTTAGAACGTGGTATTCATTTATTCCATTTCTTGTATCCATAGATGCACCACCACCGACTCCCCCACGGTCTATTGCAGCCTGAATCCCTACTTTTCTGCCAAAGCAAAAAAGCTTATTAGTCCAATGAGGCTCATCTTTATATACTTAGTTATGAAAAATGAAAAGTAATGTTGGAGAAATGAAGGGACAGAAGGCAAACCGACTTGGAAACTTGGTCGTATAGAGAGAGGACTGGGAATTGAAAAGAACTTGGTGCCCATTGATGAACATACGAGATTCTGCAAAACTCAATCCAAGAGCAAACTAGAAGTCAAAGGATTACAACGAGCATCATCAGGACACATCGGCTGAGAAGATGTTCACATTTTGTTGCTTTTCTCGCCTCCATTATTCAGCCATTCTTGCATCTTGACGTGCACACAGAAGCAGGCCCGTTGCCTTTGGCAGGAGGTCTTAAGTGGTGCGACTGGACCGTATGTCATCATGCAGTAATGCGCATTTGGGAAAGATACCGTTAGAACTTGCAAGGTTGATGCCGATAAGTGATGACCAATGAATTCATAGTGGTCTCGGCTTTTCTTTTTTTGCATAATTTAGCTTGTTCACTATTGAACTAAGTGCTGGTGTTTACACTGAAAAATAGCCACACTCTTTGTTTATGACAAACGATGGAGTTTGATCGATCATGTGAGGTTGGTTAATGAAAATAGATTAAAGTTACGGGGACATCGACAATTGTGTGACGGGGACATTGAAAGCAATGCAATACCATCATCCACAACTACACAATGTACAAGCAGTCGAAAGATGTTCAGCAAGCATCATGACTCATTGACGGAGCATACAAAGAATTAGCTTTCTTAAAAGTTGGTTAAGTGTTGGGGGTACAAAAGAGGAGAACGCATAGATCAATACGTCGTATAGAGGCGCAAATACCAAGTGACGGTTAAGCATCCGGTGGCGTTGGAAGTTGTAATATATATAATAAGTGCGTTAATTTCTAGTCTTTTCATTTTCAGAGTTTATCATTCACTTTCAGTGCATTTTTATTGTCCTTATATTTCATTTTCACCTTTAGAAACGCCAAACACTTTACTATTCAAAATTGCCACAGAACCCATTTTCATAAAAACCAAGAATCTAACTTTTTGGTGAAGGATTTTTCATTATTCGGGTAAACATCCCATTTTCGGCGAAACAGCTGAATTCATCTTATTGATATCGGCAAAAAATCAGATGACAAACGAAAAATCCAAGTCCTCACCAACACCGCCTTTAGTTCATGCCGAAGCAAATCGAAAGCGACCTCACTCAACACTAGCTCACTCCTCTTCATCTCCTTTAAATTAATGGAGAGGTCTCCTATTTATAGAGAGAATGGGGGAGTCTTTGTCCTCGTGATTTCTCCTAGTTGGTCAAATTGAGATCGTATGTCCACAGTTGGAATTTTGATCAATACTTTACTTTGATATAAAAAAAAAATACCAAATCCATTCTGATTTTTTTTTTTGGGGTCAGAATCCATTATGAATTTGGTTGGTATTGATAAATGCTAATTTGATTTAGCTCATCCAATTGACTATTTTCTTCACTCAAGTTTAATTGTTTTACCATGGATACACATCCTAATTTCGTTGGACGATTACGCCACGATGATCGTGACATTAGATGGACAGTCTTCTCGAGTGTTGTCTTGTTCCCATAGTGGCGAGGGGCAAATGGGAGGTCCATTTCCATGTCTTTGTTCACGTACTCGATGCATTATGGAAAAGGAAGGAGAATATGCCCTTCATAAAATCTTCCCGTTTTGTGGTAAAGAGAGCATCCCCTCTGCTCTTTTCACTATAAAAATCTATGGGTGCCCTCCTTAAAGATGATGAATCCTGCGGGTGAAGTTGCCTCCGCCTTTAAGGATTCGTGCCATTCACATCATCACATGGAACAATGTCCTAATTTCATCAAATTCTTGTCTTTAACAAGAATAGGGAAATGACATGGCTATCCTTCTTCTCGTAGGACACAGCCTCAAACATATTCGACATTAACTTCTTATCAAAATTTATATCTCCATCTATATATATATATGATAAAAAAAAAATTGGTTACTTGATCGAAAATCTAAAATCCATCAAAAGGATTACATGTACATTTCCGAAATCAAATAGACCCAACAACTATCATTAGACATATACATCTATCTCAACTCAGACAAAAAATCTAACTGCCAAAAGTTCTCCGCTGATAGCGCTCTCATTTTACTTGTCTCTAGATGAAAAACATGAAAAAGATTTATGATGAATGGTATGGGCAACCACAACTCAGTGAATATTACAAATTTCTTCAAAGCAGATCGACCATCCTTTGTGTATATTTACATAACCATACCAATAACTCATTTAACCAGATTTAATATAAAATATATGCACAATTTAAAAATGAGTTATATCATTTTGACAAAACTTTTATACGTATTAGATCAATCAACAATATCAAATCAAATATCAATAATACATTCAATTAATCAATCTAGTGCTCAATATCCAACTATAGTCACGCTTAACGCTTGTGAACAAGGCGACCAAGATCCCCATTAACAAGGTCTCCAACTATATCAGCCGGTGGCTCAACCTAGAAGGACATTCTATGGGTTCCAAATGTAGCAACAATGAGATCGAATCATTAACTCATCCTCTAAATATTTACAAATCATCATAAATTGGTTTCACAAACCGAAACATATTTCACAATTCAATTTATCAAATAGAAATGCATTTCATAAAACATTCCATAAATTAATACATATAATCTTTGGCAATTCCTTTCACAAAGCATTTCTCCAAACATTTACAAATGATCATTTCAAACTATTTCAAACAATGCTTTCCAATTCCATATTCTTATTAAAAGGTAGTTGAAGCCCAACCCAACTTATGCAAATATATGTTCTTTCATAACTCATACTATATCTAATCTCTACCATTTTCAAGATATGAGTTTACAAATTTATAGAAAAGATAAGCACCACTCACATGGAATGCTAAAACCAAACAAGGAAAGCTACTGTAGCCGACTAACTTGAATCATATCAATTAAGTGAGAAATGAAAATAAAAAAATCAAGTAAATAACTTCTTTAGCTAAGACTCGATTAAGTTACACTTATTTTGGAATCAAATAACTCATGCGTGCTTACAAAATGCTTGCTCACAGCAATTAATCATTGTTGTCCCCTATGAGCAATTCGCATGCCAAAACTCTAAAAATTCGCCCCGATCAAACTGTAACTCCAAATAGATTTTCGTCAAGTTGCATGGCTCAAACCACCCTGATCACTCATTACAATATAATTTCATAGTTTAGCAAATCATAGACCAATTCCAGCAAACTGAAATTACATAGATATTAATTCACAGCTCGATTTCAAAATTTCCTCTGATTAGATGAACAAAAGGTTCAAATCCTTATCGGGTGCTATGAATAAAAGTTCATCTGACTTGACCAAGTCTTCGAGGGCTGTACACACAAAACCGCATTTTTTTTTCTTTCTTCCTCCTTTATTTTCCCTTTTCTTCTTTCTGATTGTCCCATCCTTTTATGTGTTTTTCTTCATCTTTTTTTTCAAGCCATTTTTTCTAGGGTTAATATCACCAAAAATCCAAAATTGGTAAACTGTGATAAGTTTACCTTAAACTAATTTTTTTACCATAAAAAATCTCAAATTGGTACATTTATCATAAATTTATTCCAAACTTAATTTTTTTTAATTAATAATAATAACTTAGATAGCGTTTCTTCAATTAGCTCATTTTCTAGAGACATAGCTCAGTTCATCTTCTCCGAAAAATTTTAAAATTTGAGATAAATTTATCACAGATGTACAAATTTAGAATTTTTTGTGGTCAAAAGTTAGTTTAGGATATATTTGTCACATGTGTATAAAAAATCAATTTAGAGTAAATTTATCACATATATATTAATTTGAGCTTTTTTGTGGCGATAGCTCTGTCTGTTTTACCAATCAACTTTCCGAACTCGTGGCCTCCCCCTTCAAAGCACGTGCCATGCCACAGGGCACGTGGCCCAATGGTGTGTACTTGACTATATCCTCTTTGAATTGAGGTGTGGAAACTCGCCCCTTCTTATGTTGTTCTCCTACTCTTCTATGAGTTCTGCTCTGAGTTCCTCTGCAACTTACCCAAACCTCGAAGAGCAGTTCAACTATGGCTGCCGAACCTCCCCTTGCCTTCTTTCAATCACAAGCGCCTCTTATTTTCTTAGCCATTGCAATAGTCGTGCTCCGAACCGTCGCTCTAGCTCAAGCACTCTCTCTCGAAGAAGCAAGCGCGCACGATCTCCAACTTGCTTTCAGGCAAGACAAACTCACCTCAAGGCAGCTGACGAAGTTCTACCTCGACCAGATTCGGAGACTCAACCCTCTCCTCAGAGGGGTCATAGAGGTGAACCCGGACGCACTGCTCCAAGCCGATAGAGCGGACCGAGAGCGTAAGGCGAAGCCATATGGCCCGCTCTCCGTCTTGCACGGGATCCCAATTCTGCTCAAGGATAACATAGCCACCAAAGACGAGATGAACACCACAGCGGGCTCGTTCGCACTTCTCGGCTCGGTTGTGCCTCGTGATGCCGGTGTGGTGGCTCGGCTGAGGAGGGCCGGAGCCGTGTTGCTGGGGAAGGCGAGCTTGAGCGAGTGGGCTCACTATCGATATTCTGGTGAACCCAGTGGATGGTGTGCCAGGAGCGGCCAGGGAAAGGTCAGCCAAACAACCGATCCACTTTTCTATTCTTGTCTATCTTTGCAAGGTTTAACAATTCAAATGCCTTTGTGTGAGGCTATTAATTTAATCAAACCTCCGTACTTAGAGTTGGATTTTGTGAAAAACATTCGGAAAATGGCACACGTGCCACAGCACAGGGATAAATCATTACAAGAATCTGTTGGAAATATTAAAATCATGCGCTAGTAAGTGCACCATGACAGCTGCTTATGAAGCATTTGAGCTGTTTGTCCTAGAAGAGGCAGATTCGACATACTAATAGAAGGAAAACCTCCTTTGAATCTATTTATCTGATGACTAAAGTTAAGTTAATGCATATGAACACAGAATCCTTACAATCTATCAGCGGATCCTTGCGGGTCAAGTAGCGGGTCGGCCATATCCATGGCAGCAAATATGGGGGCAGTGTCGTTGGGAACAGAGACGGACGGCTCAATCTTGTGTCCCTCCAGTTCTAACTCAGTGGTGGGCATCAAACCCACCCTTGGCTTGACGAGCCGAGGTGGGGTTGTCCCCATCACTCCCAGACAGGACACTGTTGGGTAAGTCCTGGTGAAATACATGGACACTTTTTATGCTCACGGAAATTGCTCCAAACGTATTAACCTATACGTGGGATCTCTCAGGCCAATGTGCAGGACTGTTGCAGATGCCGTCAATGTCCTCGATGTCATTGTAGGATTCGATCCTTATGATGCTAATGCCACTGGAGAAGCGTCGAAGTACATCCCGAGAGGGGGCTACAAGCGATTTCTCAAAGCCGATGGGCTCAAAGGCAAGAGACTGGGAATTGTTAGGAACCGTTACTTCGACATCTGCGCTGGAACTCCAGTCACCAAAGCATTTAATAGCCATTTTTACACCCTGAGGTAGTTAATTGTGATGTTTAATACCCATTAGTTCCGCAAGTTTCGAATGAATTAATATGACAAATAATATGTGCATATATTTCATTCCTTTCATGGACAGGAAACAAGGTGCAGTATTGGTGGACCACTTGGAATTAGCCAACATCAGTGAAATCTACTCTAATGCGAGCGGTGAAGATGTAGCGATGTCGGCCGAGTTCAAGCTAGCCCTGAGTACTTACCTTCGAGATTTGGTCATGTCGCCAGTCCGATCCCTTGCTGATGTAATTGCCTTCAACAACAAGAACAAGGATGTGGTGAGTTAGTACTATCACATTGCAATTTGTTTCACCATCTTTAATCGACTCAAAATTACGTAGAATCACAAAATGTTCAGGGAACATATAGCAGAATCAAGCAAGAGGGCAGAGACCCTTACCAGGGATGCGCTGAATAATTTCTTGTTTTTACACCATCTGCAACTTACAGCATAGATATCATGGAACACTGGATAGAATACTTTCAAGTACTCCATGTGAACGATGTGCCGTGAATCTTATGGTCTTCCCATCGTGATTCATCGTCCATGCCCTGTTTAACTCTAAATTTTAGTTACAAAATGGCTGCTCTTGCAGGAAAAGATTGATGAGTATGGTCAGGACTCGTTCCTCGCGGCGCAAGCCACGAATGGGGTCGACAAGTCTGTGAAATTGGCATGGCAAAACATGGACAGATTGAGCCGAGATGGGTTTGAGAAGCTGATGAGGCAGAACAAGTTGGATGCATTGGTGACTCCCGGTAGTACAGTGACTCCGGTTCTTGCGATCGGAGGCTTTCCAGGAATAAGCGTGCCTGCCGGATATGACAAGGATGGAGTGCCCTTTGGAATTTGCTTCGGAGGCTTGAGAGGCTCTGAGCCTACACTCATCGAAATCGCTTACGGGTTCGAGCAAGCCACCAAGATCAGGAGGCCTCCGTCGTTCATGCGGTGACCGCTGATGATCATCGAGTTAATGTATTTGTATCTCAGTCCGCGCTCTTGCGCATGTGGGGCTTCTCTGTTAGTGGATTAGATCCTAGTGATGAAGCAACAAAGGAATAAGCAGCCACGTTCATACCGACTGGCGGTGAATGAAAGTTTCAAGGATTAAGAAGTGAGGCTGTCGAACAATGACGATTTAGGATGTGGTGTTCACTCATTCCCATTCTTCATATCCGTTGATGCAAACTACCAATGAATCGATGACTCCACCACAAGTCTATCGAAGCCTTCATCACAACTTCTCTGCCAAAACAAAAAGTGAAGCACGTTAATTGAGAATTGAGAAATTATATTCAAGGTTTTTCAGAGTACTTAAAATTAAGATTCCGTTTTGGCCACAAAAAGGATTTTTGGTTGAAGAGACTGAAATTGCATGGTAAACAAAGAGTCTATAGATACCCGTACGTTGTAAAATAGACTTCTGAAATTACATCCTTGAAAAAAATGGATCAGTCACATGTAGAGCAACGGTTGAAGTCTCGGATTGAGTAACCCTTTTACCGGGGTTGTTATCCGCAGCGTGATTAGGCTCTAGGTGATTCCTTATTCTCGGCATTATATTTCCTCAAATCAACCATACTAGTTCCACTGGGTGTGCCAAGAACATGTTTTGCCAGAATTTAATCGATGACAAAAATCTAAAAACTACTACTAAGATATATGCTAAAATTTGATCGATGACGAAGCATTTGAGAACAACAACCATAACTATAGTGCTTAAATTAAAAGATAACTAAAAAATAACAAGTTGTTTGTATGTGTTACGGAGTGTCTCCGATGAGTACGATGTAGCTATTTAAAGCAATGGTTTGTGAGTGCCATGTCACCAGCTGACATGTCGTGCATTTATTTACTCTTAGCTAATTAAACATTGACACGTATATATTGATGTGAAATTAGAATAAATAAATAAATAAATATCTCCATCCATCTCTCTCTTCCTCCTCCATCTGCCATTGCAGCCACCATGAGCTCACACTAGCGGAGTAACCGCTGCCTCCCTTCGCCGTCACTACCGGCAGAGTCTCCATGGAATTCGCCTTCAAGGCTCGCGGCCATGGACGAGCCTCCGTCAAGGGTCTTCGCCAGATCTAGAAGTTCTCCGTCGTCGGTCGCCCTTGCTCGTCCATGGTCGATGCCTCCAAATCTGACTCGGACGCGATCATGCTCCAAATCTGTCTAGGCCAAGACTCTAGATCTGGATGCGGCCATGGCTCCAAGGTCTGTTGCGACCATGGCTACAGATTTGTTGTGGCCGCGTTGTGCGAAAGGGAACTTGCTGGTGAAGTCAGAAGAGGGAACTCACCAGAGGGAACTCAAGGGGAGGACGATAAAAGGAAACACCAAGGAGAGAGACTCCATGACCATTCGACGGAGGAAGGAAACTCGTTGCGGCACCCATGGTGGGTGTCGAAGATGGAGGTTACCGTGCCTTGAGCGGTGATGGAGACGGTGGACATGGTGGAGGCCAGAGAGATGGTGGCTGTGATGGAGACGAAGAGAAAGAAAATCCGTATATTTAAGTTTTTCCTAACCAATACATGTGTCAATTTTTAATTGCACCAACTCACATTAATGCACTCCACATCAGCTGGTGACGTGGCGTTTACAAACCACTAAATGTTTCCTCAAAATCGACAGATGCCAATAGAGGCTAAAAACAAATGTTACAAACGGTTATCGAACCATTACATCGACTCCACTCCCTTGACGTTTTATCGACTCCACTATTTTGACGGTTTTTTCGACTCCACTATCTTGAAGTTTGCTTTATTTCATTACATTGGCAATTACTTATTTGATTGTTGCATTCGAGATTGTTAACTATATTTTTTGTTGATTCTTTCAAGTTGTCAATAATTCTATTAATAAATGACTAAAATTTACTCTTATCAACCAAATCTATCACATGTTGATAGTAACTAAAACTTGGTCATGTTTTGGTGTAAACAGAATCTTATAGTTTTTCCCATCGTAATTAATAGATACTACCCATTTGACTATATATTTTAGTCACCAAAATGGCCGTTCTATTTCCACAACAATATCCTAGAAGAGCCCGACTGCGGTGCATGTCATCGAGGTTATGATGACCGAGAAGTCCCGGACTCTTTTCAGCATGATCATGATGATGGACTATTCGCCGACAAAAGGGCTCGAGCCAACATCCCCTGTCCTCGGCGGGGATCGAGTCGCTGGGCCTGCTCATGAACACGAACTTCGTTTTCAATGAAAGCACCTTGAGCATTATGGGTCGCAGCATGATTTACGAATCCTGCATGGGAGATGCCTGCAACCGACGGGACCTTTGTTTTCCGGTTGTCAAGTGGAGTTGCCGTCACTGGTGTCATGGAGGAAATCTCTTTTATTTTTCAGCTTTTTCCAGTGAACATAATTCCATTGTTACCATCAAGAGATGCTCTGGAGGTCCCTAAGGTGACACCCTACACTAAAAACCAAATGATTAACAACAAAAAGATTTTGATATCGTATTCCGTGACACCATGCGATTCGACCTAGAGAAGAGACACTGAATGAACAAAAAGATTTTGTCTCTTTCTTCTCCTTAAAATGCGTATCTTAACTAGGAATCTTTCAAATTTGCCACTGCGGTTGCCCTACCTTTTCAACTTTTTTCATGATGATAATCCATAGACACAATTGTAATTAGCCGATTAACTTGAGGGAAAATAGCACAGTAACCCACTGTCGCGACTCTCCACTAAAATCTGAATTTCTACGAGAAACCGAACCCACACCTATCTATTTCTATATTGAATTGTAGAAAAGTGATTAAATAATTATTAGCAAGATTCGCTAATCAAAAAACGACTTCCACACCTACCAACCCCTAAGCTAAGAATAAAGAAAATGTTGCAACATTGCACAACTGGATGATGTTAGGGAGAGAGTGAATAATTGTCAAGAACCGACAAGTTTGGTAGGGTTTAATATGGTTTGAGAAACTTCACGAGAAACCAAGTGCAAGTATCCAACTATTGGGTCCAATAACGTGAATCGTGATATCTTATTACTTCCAATCGAAATCATGGACTTCGTTGTGAAAGACTAGAGGTTATTGGAAAATGTCTACATTAAATTTGCATTGCATTGATTACGAGATCACTTTATATTTGCGAAAATCAGGCTATTATAACATATTAGAAAATGCATGAAAACTTAGTACATCCTGTTTTTATAAATTAGATTGGGCTCGACACATCTTGGTCCGTAGAAATGTGGTAGAACAGCTTACAACAATCCCGTTTGTGGTGTTTTTTTTTTTATATGCCTCTTTTAACATGTACACTCCTGCAAAGCATGCCATTTTTTTTTTTCCTAGAGCGTGCAAAGATGCCATTTCTATTGATTTTATTAGTTTCAAATTCATATCAAAAACAGCAAAGACGATGACTCGATAACGCCAACAAATTAATGTAGTCGGCCGCTAATAAAAAAGCACGACCAATTAGTGATTGGTTTCGACGAGTCCTGTTGCTCCTGTCTCTAAAGGTGTCTTCTTCTTGTAAGAGTTCATTTTCGCCTATTTATTCTTTCCCAGTAGTATCAACTTTCCACACAATATCAGATTGAAAAAGAGAGATGGCAAAGCTAGGTTTAACGGCAATGGTGGTGGTGGCTCTTGCTCTGGTGGCCACGGCTGCGATGCTCGCCCATGCTGCAGCGGATAACCCTAAGAAGGTGGACAAGTGGTTCAAAAGGCTTAGCCACGCCAAGCGCAAGGCCACACCCCTCCACTTCTACTTCCATGACACAATCTCGGGCAAGAGCCCCACGGCGGTGCGCATCACCAAATCCCCTATGGCCAAGAAGTCCCCGACACTGTTTGGGGCAGTCTACGTGATTGACGACCTATTAACAGAGGGACCTGAGCCAGAGTCACCCCTCGTGGGCCGGGCCCAGGGGTTCTATGGCTCAGCTGGGCTGGAGTCACTGAGCCTACTCATGAACATCAACCTGATATTCACGACCCCGAAGTACAATGGCAGCACTCTTAGCATAATGGCCCGCAACCCGGTGTATGAGACCTATCGGGAGATGCCCATCGTTGGCGGGACTGGCTTTTTCCGTTTGGCGAGCGGAATCGCAACAGCAAAGACATACTTCGTCAACCTCACCACCTTTGATGCGGTAGTTGAATACAATGTAATAGCTATGCATTACTAGACAGTAGACACTCATTGGACAAGTCATGGCTAATGTTGTAGTCCAGTTCTTTCTTTTTGACCTTTGACTTTGTGGGATCCAAAGGTTATGGCGTAATTACATCGCTGTAGTTTGTGTGTGGATGAGTTGTTTCTAATTTGGTAATGCTCTACATGCTTTATGATTAGATTGGACGCTATGGTATCTATCTACTTGTGTGACCTTAGCTGAACTAAATTGGGGTCGGGTTTATCACGGGTCAGAGATTCGGTGACCTAACTGAAATCCGAAGAGAGTAAGTGATGTCCAAGTCAATTTCCAAATCAAAAACAGCAAAGACGATGCAAAGTCGGTATCTAATGCAAGAATGACTCAGTGGTCCCACCAGAAGTTTTTTATTTTTAAAATGATTTGGTCATCGGACCGATTAATACCTATTCTCACGTCTGTCTATATATATAGCACTTGCGCTTCATAACATAGACAAAATGATGAAGTCTGTCGCTAGTGAAAAGGCACGATCAATTAGTGATTGCTTTAGACAACTTTTGTTGCTTCTTTCTCTAAAGGTGTCTTCTTTTCGTAAGTCTCCTTTTTGAGTTCATTTTCGACCATAAATTCCTTCCAATAGTGTCCACTTTCCCAACAATTTCAGATTGAGAGAGAGAGAGATGGCAAAGCCAGCTTTAACGGCAATGGTGGTGGTGGCTCTTGCTCTGGCCATGGCCGCAACGCTTGCCCGTGCTGAGGCGGATGACCCCGAGAAGGTGGACGCCTGGTTCACTAGGTTTAGCCACGCCAAGCGCAGGACCACACGCCTCCACTTCTACTTCCATGACACGCTTTCAGGCAAGAGCCCCACGGCGGTGCGCGTCGCCGAGGCTGCGATGACCGAGAAGTCCCCGACGCTGTTTGGGGTGGTCAACATGATCGATGACCCACTAACTGAGGGGCCCGAGCTAGAGTCCCCCCTCGTGGGCCGAGCTCAGGGGTTCTACGGCTCGGTTGGGCTCGAGTCGGTGGCCTTGCACATGAACACAAATCTCGTATTCATGAGCCCGGAGTACAATGGCAGCACTCTAAGCATATTGGGCCGTAACCCGGTGCTCGAGACCTATCGGGAGATGCCCATTGTTGGCGGGACTGGCGTGTTCCGGCTGGCAAGCGGAATTGCGACGGCGAAGACATACTTTCTCAATTTCACCACCGGCGATGCGGTAGTTGAATATAAGGTCATAGCTATGCATTACTAGACACTAACTGTATGAATCGTGGCTTATGTCATAGTCCACTTCTTTCTTCTTGTCGACCTTTGATTTCGTGCGGTCCAAAGGTTATGGCGTTATTACATCGTCGTAGTTGTGTGTGGATAAACTGTCGTTTCTAATTTGGTAATATTCTAAGTGCTTTTCGATTTTTCGTTGATTTTGGTGGTGGAGATTTAATTGGTGTGTATGGAACCTTTTTGTGTGGCTTTGGATGAACTAAATTGGACTCGATTTATCCCTGAGTAGGTAATGTACAATGTTCGCCGTCTTGGATGATGGAACTTGCTGAAAACGTCAATGATTTTACTCATCTAAAAATTATGAAATTTGAAGCAATCGACATGATATATATATTTTGGAATTCTTATTTTTGCTCAAAATTTTTGCCATTCAAAGATATGTTTAAGAAACTACATTGAAATAAGTCATGTTAGAGTAGAGTACGATTTGAAATGCTTTCTCTAGTCTATCCTTTACTAACTTTTAAACTTAATTAGAGGATAAAAATATTCATGAAGTTTCTCTTTATTTATTTGATTAAATTTAGATCCAATAAGAAATAGAAACTATGTACAACAAATCATTAAGCTAAAAGCTTATTGGCAGAATGTGCACCGCATGGCAATCACAAAGGCAAATTGAAGTGTCATGTGGGGAGCATTGTAACCAACATTCTCTCAATTTCGGCTTTAATCGTTATATAGTTTGAAATATTAAAATTTGGAGAGTGCTCCTTTCTCATAGAGATAAAGAAAACGCTTCATCCTAATTTTCCATGGGCAGAAGATTTGAGGTTGAACTACTGGGCTTATCTCTCTTTTGATCGGATCATGCCGATTTTAGGACGATCCGGTACATGATTTGAGGTTGAGAAGTTTTCGACTAACCTAGCAACCTAAGAGGAAAATTTTTTAATCTAAGGTTCCATTTATTTCAGGAAAAATGAATGATTTGAAAAATATTTTCCTAAAAATGATTACTTGTATCACTTAAATAATTAATTAATGAAAATATTTTCATTAACTACAACAATTTATGTTTAAACATTTTCATGGATGATGAAAATATTTTTTGTTTATTCTTTTTTTTAAGTAATACAAATGATTATTTTCAGGAAAATAAATTTTAAATTATTCATTTTTTGCGAAACAAACCGGATGGAAAATGATGCAAAAGCAAGACTAAGATATATTAGATGATTAGTGGAAACTGAAATGTTGAACACGGTCACATCGTTTCGTGACTACAGGTGCTGCTCGTCACTTTCTGCTATGAACTCTCTTCAATAGTACTGTATTGCAAACATATTGGGAGAGAGCCAGCTAGTTTTAGCTCTAATGGCGAGTCTAGCTACCGCAAATGCGCCACCGCTCGCTCATGCCACGGCTGATGACCCCTGGAAGGTGGCGACTATGGTTCGCTAAGCTCAACCATTCGAAGCAGAAGCCACACACCTCCACTTCTAATTCCACGATACAATCTCCGGGGAGAGCCCGATTGTGGTGCTCGTCGCCAAAGCTACAACGACCGAGAAGTCCCCGATGCTTTTCAACATAGCCGTCATGATGGATGATCCGCTGACGAAAGGGCCCGAGCAGACATCCCTCGCCGTCAATAGGGCCAAAGGGTTGTATGGCTCGGTGGGACCGCTATTTTCCGGTTGTGAAGTACAATTGCCACGGCCAAGACGTATTATATCAATACCACCACCTTCAATGCGATTATTGACTATTACATCATTTGCATACTCTCTTTATTCACATTAAAATAAAGAATGTTTCCCTGGTCTCATTCATATTTCATATTTCCTTTGTCCTTTTGTTTACGTCGAACCTCTTATTATATGTTCTCTTACGATCGATTATATAGGTTTTGTCAAGGAAGTTATAATGGAGGGAAAATTTATTGATGAGAAGATTTCGACTTGATGACATAAGCAGATTTAATGCATTTAAGGATCATACACGACAACACATCTTAAAAATCGCGGAAGACTGTGAGGAGACATCGGCTGACGTAATGCTAGGTGCGAAATTTTGGAGATTATATTTGAAATATAGATTTATAGAGATCAATGTTAGTGTTTGTAACATCACAAGATTTTACTGACTAATAGTATCGATTTGCCTTTTTTGTGTAAAAATTAAGATTCAGATCAAAACGACGTCATTTTAGTGCTTTAGTTAACCTTAACGCCATGTGAGAGAGATAAAATATTTTTAAAAAAAACACGTTAGCATTTTCCGTTAGAATTAGCAAAAGGACTCAATTTTCACACAAAATCTAGTCCTAAGCGAGAGCCTGCAAGCCCTCACTGGTTGCTGGCGAGGACTGACCTTGTTAGAAAATTTAAATATTAAATCACGTCTTCATTTAATATCTTAAACTTTTAGAGTAGTTGGCAGTGGTCCCACAAAATCTTACTTGGTATCAAAACAAAAGGTCATGAATTCAAATATTTCCAGGCCCCTATTTGCTTGTCTAATAAAATATTTTCACTCTTAGTACTAGGCAAAAAGATCAGACTAAGCATAAAGAGGAGTGTTAGAATATTTAAATATTAAACAACGTCATAATATAACAGATTAAGTTTTTAGAACAGTTGGCAATATGGTCCTACAAAATCTCACTGACCTTGCTTGTGGCCAACCTTGAGGGGGAATACTAGAATATTTAAATATTAAACCACATTTTAATTTAACTGCTTAAGCTTTTAGAACAGTTGGCAATGTGGTCTCATAAATTCTCACTGACCTTGCATGTGGCCAACGAGGGTCACCCGGCCCTCTTCGAGCATCGTCGGTGGCCAGCCATATGCAAAAAGGAAATAAAAAAAACTGAAAAAGGAAAAAAAACTAAAATTAAAGGACAAAAACACCCTTGAGATCAGGTACTTTTTTTACACTAACATGGCTACTTCAAGCCTTTATTTGAAATAATGTTTATTTCATGCCTTTATTTTAGAAAATAAATGTATTTTAGGCCCATATTTAAAATAAGGTCTACTTTAAACTTTTATTTAGAATTTTTTCCGAAAATTATGTATTAGATTATCAAATCCAAATTCGAGAAAGAGAGCTATCTCCTATGTTTGTATATGGAAAAATAGCTTCACTCTAGGAAGTAAATTCAGATTAACATAAACATGATACTATATCTCGGTTGATCAAATTACTTTTGGTTTGAGAGAAACTGAATCCCAAATTGTATGTCTCGATGTCAAATGCACTGAATAAAAGCTAATTAGAATCAATTGATTTCAATATATCTGTGGTGAAATTAAAACTAAATTCTGAACAATTGAAAAGACGATTTTTCCCGGGAATGAAAACTATCAACTCGTTAGATTAATGCATAACGTTTTGCCTTTTCAGTTTTTCGAGAGAACATTAATTCTGTTAACACCGTCAAAAAATGCTTTGGAGGTCCCTATGGTGACATCCTCCACTAAAATCCAAATGATAAAGAACAAAAAAAAATAATTGAACTTAAGGTGCGTTTGTATTAATCAAAACTTCATAATAAAAAAAAATATTTTTCATGAAAATCATTTTCAATGAATATAGTCAGTTTTCATTTATTTTGTAGTTTAGAAAAAATGATTTCCTTCTTTTTACCAGAAAGGGAAGTCATTTCCCCCTAATCTAAACTTGTTGTTTTCAGTTTATGGAAAGCATTTTTCATAAATCGATTAGTTTTATATCATCCAAATATCGAACAGTTAAAAATCAATTTTTCGAAAACAGTTTCCTTTCAAACAAATGGACCATAAGATGAACAATCTGTTCCAGCCCTAGCAAGGAGCTACTCATTCATTCAACCAAAAAAAAAAAAAAACTTTAAGCTCTGTCTCTTTTTTCTCCTTAAATGCAGATCGTAAACTGAGAATCTTTCCAATTTGTGACTGTGGTTTCCCCACCTTTTCAGTTTTTCTTTTTCTTTTTTTTAATCATGACTCAGAGAAATTATCGTAGTTGGCCGATTATCCGGAAGGGAATAAGCATAACAACTCATTCTCAAAACTCCCCACTTAAATCCGAATTATGTCTAGAAAAGTGATTAAAGACCGGCTTCCACAGCTACCACCCCCTAACACTGAAAAAGAAGAAAATTTTCTTGAGAGAAGTGTATCGTCAACATTCCCACTGACCCGAACCAACATATTTGACGTGGTCCGAGAAACTTTACTACAAACCATTTGCAATTATCCAATTATTGGGTCCACTAACGTGAATCACGACATCTCATTACTTCAAATTCTAATCATAAACGTTGATGTGAGAGAGTTAGAGCATATTGGAAGATTTCTATATTAATATGCATTGCCATCAATTGCGATATCACTTCATATTCGCAAAAAACGGGGTCATTACACAATATTAGACAATACATGGAAAGTTAAGCACAATTGTACTATCGAATTATATTGGGCTTTACACATCTTCATCTTATAGAAATATGGTCGGACGGCTTACCGTAGGCATAATATCTTAACTGTAACTAGTGATGGGTGAGCTCATTAGACGCCACTTTATGCAAATGGCTAAGGTGACCTATGCATTTCCTAACCTGCATCCTCTATTATGATTCTATCCACCGGGAGCTGTCAAGGTAAAAGGGAGATTGGAGAGGAAGACCTAAGTAATGAGAGGCTCGATCAGAATCAATTCTATGGGGGTTCTGCACATTGTCTATTTGAAATATTAGGCAAGTGTTATTCGAACTATCTTTTAAGCTGTTCTGAATATATATAATACATAGCGACCTTGGGTTGAACGTTTTGTTTATATTGGATAAACGATTTTCTTACGGAGCGTTCGTCATTGACTGGCCTTCGATTTAGATGAAATGTAATATGCTGATATAATTGTTTTCCTACATTCAAATTTTCGATTAAAATAAGTGAAATGAAATTACTATACCGGCTTCATATACCCTGCATATATAGATATTATATGCCTTTTTTTTAACATGTTCTTTCGTGCAAAGCATGCCATTTACAGCTGTTAAAAAATGATTAGTGTCAATTTCCAAATCAAAAACAGTAAAGATGATGTAAAGTCGGTATCTAATGCATGATTGACTCGGTGGTCCCACCAGAAGTTTTTGATTTTTAAAATGATTTGGTCCGATGACCGATTAATACCTATTCTCACGTCCGTCTATATATATAGCACTTGCGTTTGATAACATAGACAAAATGATGAAGTCTGTCGCTAGTGAAAAGGCACGATCAATTAGTGATTGATTTAGACAACGTTTGTTGCTTCTTTCTCTAAAGGTGTCTTCTTTTCATAAGTCTCCTTTTTAGTTCATTTTCGCCCATAAATTCCTTCCAATAGTAACCACTTTCCCAACAATTTCAGATTGAGAGAGAGAGATGGCAAAGCCAGCTTTAACGGCAATGGTGGTGGTGGCTCTTGCTCTGGTCGCGGCTGCGACGCTCGCCCATGCTGAGGCGGATGACCCCGAGAAGGTGGATGCCTGGTTCAGTAGGCTTAGCCACGCCAAGCGCAAGACCACACGCCTCCACTTCTACTTCCATGACACGCTCTCGGGCAAGAGCCCCACGGCGGTGCGCGTGGCCGAGGCTGCGATGACTAAGAAGTCCCCGACGCTGTTCGGGGTGGTCAACATGATCGACGACCCACTGACCGAGGGGCCCAAGCCAGAGTCCCCCCTCGTGGGCCGAGCTCAGGGGTTCTACAGCTCGGTTGGGCTCGAGTCGGTGGCCCTACACATGAACACGAACCTCGTATTCATGAGCCCGGAGTACAATGGCAGCACTCTAAGCATATTGGGCCGTAACCCGGTGCTTGAGACCTATCGGGAGATGCCCATTGTTGGCGGGACCGGTGTTTTCCGTCTGGCAAGCGGAATCGCAACGGCGAAGACATACTTTCTCAACCTCACCACCGGGGATGCGGTAGTTGAATATAAGGTCATAGCTATGCATTACTAGACACTACTGGATGAATCGTGGCTTCTGTCATAGTCCACTTCTTTCTTCTTGTTGACCTTTGACCAAAGGTTATGGCGTTATTTCATCGTCGTAGTTGTCTGTGGATAAACTGTCGTTTCTAAATTGGTAATGCCCCACGTGCTTTTCGATTTTTCGTTGATTTTGGTGGTGGAGATTTAATTGGTGTGTATGGAATCTTTTTGTGTGGTTTCAGATGAATTAAATTGGACTCGGTTTATCCCTGAGCAGGTAATGTACAATGTTCGCCGTCTTGTATGATAGAACTTGCTGAAAACGTCAATGATTTTACCCACCTAATAATTATGAAATTTGAAGCAATCGACATGATATATATATATATATATTTTGGAATTCTTATTTTTGCTCAAAAGTTTTGCCGTTCAAATATAAGTTTAAGAAACTATATTGAAATAAGTCATGTTATAGTAGAGTACGATTTGAAACGCTTTCTCTAGTCTATCCTTTACTAAGTTTAAACTCTTAGAGGATAAAAATATTTATGTAGTTTCTCTTTATTTATTTGATGAAATTTAGATCCAATAAGAATTAGAAACTATGTACAACAAATCATTAAGCTAAAAGCTTATTGGCAGAATGTGCACCGCATGGCAATCACAAAGGCAAATTGAAGTGTCATGTGGGGAGCATTGTAACCAACATTCTCTCAATTTCGGCTTTAATCGTTATATAGTTTGAAATATTAAAATTTGGAGAGTGCTCCTTCCTCATAGAGATAAAAAGAAAACGCTTCATCCTAATTTTCCATGGGGAGAAGATTTGAGGTTGAACTACCGTGCTTATCTCTCTTTTGATCGGATCATGCCGATTTTAGGGCGATCCGGTACATGACTTGAGGTTGAGAAGTTTCCGACTAACCTAGCAACCTAAGAGGAAAATTTTTTAATCTAAGGTTCCATTTATTTCAAGAAAAATGAATGATTTGAAAAATATTTTCTTAAAAATAATTACTTGTATCACTAAAATAATTAATTAATGAAAAATATTTTAATTATCGATAATAATTTATATTTAAATATTTTCGTGGACGATGAAAATATTTTTCGCTTATTCATTTTCTTAAGTGATACAAATTATCATTTTTAAGAAAATATTTTTTAAATTATTTATTTTTTGCAAAGCAAAAGAGGTGTAAAATGATGCAAAAGCAAGACTAAGATATATTATATGATTAGTGGAAACTGAAATGTTACGGTCACATCGTTTCGTGACTACAGGTGCTGCTCGTCACTTTCTGCTATGAACTCTCTTCAATAGTACTGTATTGCAAACTAAACTGGGAGAGAGCCAGCTCGTTTTAGCTCTAGCGGCGAGTCTAGCTATGCTGACCGCAAATGTGCAGACGCTCGCTCGTGCCACGGCTGATGATCGCTGGAAGGTGGTGACTTTGGTTCGCTAAGCTCAACCACTCGAAGCAGAAGCCACACACCTCCACTTCTAATTCCACGATACAATCTCCGGGGAGAGCCCGATTGCGGTGCTCGTCGCCAAAGCTACAACGACCGAGAAGTCCCCGACGCTTTTCGGCATAGCCGTGATGATGGATGATCCGCTGATGAAAGGGCCCGAGCCGACATCCCCCGTCGTCAATAGGGCCCAGGTTGTTGTATGGCTTGGTGGGACCGCTATTTTCCGGTTGTCAAGTAGAATTGCCACGGCCAAGACGTATTATATCAATGCCACCACCTTCAATGCGATTATTGACTATTACATCATTTGGATACTCTCTTTCTTCACATTCAAATAAAGAACGTTTCCCTGGTCTCATTCATATTTCCTTTGTCCTTTTTGTTTACGTCGAACCTCTTATTATATGATCTCTTACGATCGATTATATAGGTTTTGTCAAGGAAGTTATAATGGTCAGAAAATTTATTGAGGAGAAGATTTCGACTTCACGACATACGCAGATTTAATGCATTTAAGGATCATACACGACAACACATCTTAAAAATCGAGGAAGACCGTGAAGAGACATCGGCTGATGTAATGCTAGGTGCGAAATTTTGAAGATTATATTTGAAATATAGATTTATAGAGATCAATGTTAGTTTTTGTAACATCACAAGATTTTACTTACTAATAGTATCGACTTGTCTTTTTTGTGTAAAAATTAGGATTCAGATCAAAACAACGTCATTTTAGTGCTTTAGTTAACCTTAACGCCATGTGGAAGATATAAAATATTTTTAAAAAAACACATTGGCATTTTTCGTTAGTCAAATTGGACAAAATTAGCGAAAGGACTCGATTTTCACACAAAATCTAGTCCTGGGTGAGAGCCTGCAAGCCCTTGCCGGTTGCTAGCGAGGGTTGCCTAACCTGAGTCCTTGTTGGCCCCGGGTGAGAGCGGCAAGCGACCTTGCCCAAGTCTGGCGAGGCCTGACCTTGTTAGAATATTTAAATATTAAACCACATCTTCATCTAACATCTCAAACTTTTAGAACAGTTGGCAATGGTCCAACAAAATCTCACTTGGTGTCAAAGCAGAAGGTCTTGAATTCAAATCTTTCCAAACTCTTATTTGCCACCTCAATGTAGGCAAAAAGACCAAACTAAGCGTGAGGAGAAGTGTTAAAATATTTAAATATTAAACCATATCTTAATCTAACAGCTTAAACTTTTAGAACAGTTGGTAGTAGTCTTACAAAATCTAACTGACCTTACCTAGCCAACGAGGGTCGCCCGACCCTCTCTCATGCCAAAATCTCACTGACCTTGCCTGTGGCCAACGAGGGTTGCCCGGCCCTCTCCAAGCATCGTTAGTGGCCGGCCATCGCCGAAGACCGGCCACCAGTGAAAACAAAATAAAAATAAAATAAAAAAAGAAAGGAAAAAAAACTAAAATTAAAGGACGAAAATACCCTTGAAGTCAGGCTCTTTTTTTAGACTAACATGGTTAATTAGCCACTTCAAGCCCTTATTTGAAATAAGGTTTACTTTAGACATTTATTTAAGAAAATAAGGGCATTTCATGCTCATATTTGAAATAAGGTCCACTTTAGGTTTTTATTTATAAATTTTCCTAAAATTATGTATTAGATTATCAAATCCAATCTGAGAAAGAGAGCTATCTCCTATGTTTGTATATGGAAAAATAGCTTCACTCTAGGAAGTAAATTCAGATTAACCTAAACATGATACTATATCTCGGTTGATCAAATTACTTTTGGTTTTGAGAGAAACTGAATCCCAAATTGTATGTCTCGATGTTAAATGCATTGAATAAAAGCTAATTAGAATCAATTGATTTCAATATATTTGTGGTGAAATTAAAACTAAATTCTGAACAATTGAAAAGACGATTTTGCCCGGGGATGAAAACTATCAGCTCGTTAGATTAATGCGTAACGTTTTGCTTTTTCAGTTTTTGGAGTGAACATTATTCCGTTAACACGGTCAAGAAATGCTTTGGAGGTCCCTATGGTGACATCGTCCACTAAAATCCAAATGATAAAGAAAAATAATAATGATGAACTTAAGGTGCGTTTGTATTATAGAAAACTTCATAATAAAAGAAATTTTTTTTCATGAAAATCAATTTCAAGGAACGTAATCGTTTTCATTTGTTTTGTGGTTTAGGAAAAATGATTTCATTCATTTTACCAGAAGAGGAAGTCATTTTCCCCTAATCTAAACTTGGTGTTTTCTGTTTATGGAAAACGTTTTAAGTAAATTGATTAATTTTATATCATCCAAACGTCGAAAAGTTAACAAATAATTTTTCGAAAACTGTTTTCTTTCAAACAAATGGACCATAAGATGAACAATTTGTTCCGGCCCTAGCAAGTAGCTATTCAACCGAAAAAAACTTTAAATTTGTGACTACGGTTTCCCCACCTTTTCAGCTTCTTCTTTTTTTTTAATCATGACTCAGAGAAATGATCTTAATTAGCCGATTATCCCGCACGGAATAAGCATAACAACTCATTCTCAAGACTCCCCGCTTAAATCCGAATTATGTCTAGAAAAGTGATTAAAGACCGGCTTCCACAGCTACCACCCCCTAACACTGAAAAAGAAGAAAATTTTCTTGAGAGAAGTGTATCGTCAACCTTCCCATTGACCCGAACCAATATATTTGATGTGGTCTGAGAAACTTTACTTCAAACCAATTGCAATTATCCAATTATTGGGTCCAATAACGGGAATCACGACATCTCATTACTTCAAATTCTAATCATAAACCTTGATGTGAGAGAGTTAGAGCATATTGGAAGATTTCTATATTAATATGCATTGCCATCGATTCCAATATCACTTCATATTCGCGAAAAACGGGGTTATTACACAGTATTAGACAATGCATGGAAAGTTAAGCACAATTGTACTATTGAATTATATTGGGCTTTACACATCTTGGTCTTGTAGAAATATGGTCGGACGGCTTACGGTAGGCATAATATCTTAACCATGACTAGTGATGGGTGAGCCCATTAGACGCGACTTTATGCAAATGGCTAAGGTGACCTATGCATTTCCTAGCATGCATACTCTATTATGATTCTATCCACCGTGAGCTGTCAAGGTAAAAGGGAGATTGGAGAGGAAGACCTAAGTAATGAGAGGCTCGATCAGAATCAATTCTATGGGGGTTCTGCACATTGTCTATTTGATATATTAGGCAAGTGTTATTCGAACTATCTTTTAAGCTGTTCTGAATATATATAATACATAGCGATCTTGGGTTGAACGTTTTGTTTATATTGGATAAGCGATTTTCTTACGAAGCGTTCGTCATTGACTGGCCTTCGATTTAGAAGAAATGTAATATGCTGATATAATTGTTTTCCTAAATTCAAATCTTCGATTAAAATAAGTGAAATGAAATTACTATACCGGCTTGATATACCCTGCATATATAGATATTATTGCCTTTTTTTAACATGTTCTTTCGTGCAAAGCATGCCATTTACAGCTGTTAAAAAATGATTAGTGTCAATTTCCAAATCGAAAACCGCAAAGACGATGCAAAGTCGGTACCAATGCATGATTGACTCGGTGGTCCCAGAAGCTTTTGATTTTTAAGATGATTTGGTCCTATGACCGATTAATACCTATTCTCACGTCTGTCTATATATACAGCACTTGCGTTTGATAACATAGATAAAATGGTGAAGTCTGTCGCTAGTGAAAAATCACGATCAATTACTGATTGATTTCGACAACTTTTGTTGCTTCTGTCTCTAAAGGTGTCTTCTTTTCATAAGTCTCCTTTTCGAGTTCATTTTCGCCCGTAAATCCCTTCCAATAGTATCCACTTTCCCAACAATTTCAGATTTGATTCAGAGAGATGTCAAAGCCAGCTTTAACAGCAATGGTGGTGGTGGCTCTTGCTCTGGTGGCCACGGCCGCAATGCTCGCCCGTGCTGAGGCGGATGACCCCGAGAAGGTGGACGCCTGGTTCACTAGGCTTAGCCAGGCCGAGCGCAATACCACACGCCTCCACTTCTACTTCCATGACACGCTCTCCGGCAAGAGCCCCACGGCGGTGCGCGTGGCCGAGGCTGCGATGACCGAGAAGTCCCCAACACTGTTCGGGCTGGTCAACATGATCGACGACCCACTAACCGAGGGGCCCGAGCCAGAGTCCCCCCTCGTGGGCCGAGCTCAAGGGTTCTACGGCTCGGTTGGGCTCGAGTCAACGGCCCTGCAGATGAACATGAACCTCGTATTCACGATCCCGGAATACAACGGCAGCACCCTGAGCATATTGGGCCATAACTCGGCGCGCGAGACCTATCGGGAGATGCCCATTGTTGGTGGGACCGGCGTTTTCCGGCTGGCAAGCGGAATCGCGACCGCAAAGACATACTTTCTCAACCTCACCACCGGCGATGCCGTAGTTGAATATAGGGTCATAGCTATGCATTACTAGACACTATCTGGATGAATCGTGGCTTATGTTATAGTCCCCTTCTTTTTTTCTTGTTGACCTTTGATTTCGTGCGGTCCAGAGGTTGTGGCGTTATTACATCGTCGTAGTTGTGTGTGAATAAAAGTGTCGTTTTTAATTTGGTAATGCTCCACGTGCTTTTCGATTGATTTTGATGGTGGAGATTTAAATTGAAGTGTATGGAATTTTTTGTGTGGCTTTAAATAAACTAAATTGGACTCGATTTATCCCTAAGTAGGTAATGTACGATGTTCGCCATCTTAAATGATAGAACTTGCTGAAAAGGTCAATGATTTTACCCACCTAATAATTATGAAATTTGAAGCAATCAACGTGATTTTTTTTTTTTTGGAATTCCTATTTTAAAATTACTGAAACCCAAGATTATCTATTGATTTGGTTTCGATACGAAAACTCTCTCACGGTAAGCTCAATCAACTTCCTAACAATAATTAATATTCAGTGCTCTATGCCTGTTCAAATTTATAATTGGAATAGGTGATTTGAACTGCAATGATGTGACCCGACGCGGTTAGACCTAGAGACGAGACATTAAACAATTTGTTCCTGCAATGAACTATTTGTTCCTGCCCTAGCACGTACCTACTCATTCATTATAAAAAAAAAAAACTAACGCAACAACTCACCGTCATGACCCCCACCTATTTCTATATTCTCCGTATCAGAATCGAACACACAATCATCCGATTTTTGAGTGGAAGTATAGAAAAGTGATTAAACAATTATAATTCAGATTCGCTATTTAAACACAGGCTTCTACAACTTACAAC